>OENM01000693.1:36402-58489 GCA_900239745.1 Rotaria magnacalcarata
GTGTGTGTGTGTGTGTGTTATATCCGATGAGACTCTATTACGTGCAACGATCATATACAACTAATTTATTTGGTAAGTCGTCTTTCATCTCTCGAGTGTGAGGCAAACAGGTGACTCTCTTAAGCCTTTTCTTTCTCTTTTTTCTCTTGCTCTTTATTTGTTGACTGAAGGCTTGGTATGACGAGGTCGATCTTTGAACAAACATTGTATGAAACGAGTGGTTAAAAAGAATTTAACCAACGCTAATTTGAGTCTTGATGAAGGTGAAATTGAGAGAGGAAGACAGATAGAGAGAGAGAGAGAGAGCGAAATAACGAAAATGCAAAATATCTAGTTGTGTATATAAATGACGAAGAAAAGACAATCATGATCATTTCAATTCACAATCGATATGATAACAGTATAATGTACATATTGTATCTTTCTCACACATCTCATAGTGTGAACAACATAATATTTATCATTGATTTCTCTTCGTTCGATCGATCGATAAGGTAAGATAACACAAATACTGATGCTGTAAGTATATTCCATATGGCAACGGTTCTCATCGTTATTCTGTTTCTATGATATACAATCGAAATATTTCTGATGATTGTTGGCTTAAGATACCATTCGTTTGCTTTATAATCACAACATTACAGCTGGCTTAAAGATAGGCAACCGTAAAGTTGCATATGCTATTCATTTTCTTTCTTTACCTTCTCATGAGTATATAAGAAGGGTGTTTTTTGAAAAAAACGTTATTCTCAACAACCCAATATAAATGTATATTCATTATTGAACTTGCGCTTGATGGTGCGAGTTAGGACGGACAATGACAGTGAATAAGAAATTCTTTGTTCGTCTGGCTCGTATTATTGGTGCAAAGTGTAAAACGACATTGAAATGTTTATTTAGAAGGTGTTTTGGCAACAGGTAAAAAAAAGGAAAAAAAGAATATTAACAGCATTTGATTCAATTTTTGTTTTGTATGTTTATGCAGTAGGAGTGTTCGAAAGTAGAAACGAAATCAAATGCTTGTGATGTTATTATTTCATTTAGCCAATTCAGTTTCGACGCAAAGAGTAAAAATATAAAAAAAAGATCGATGATTAATAATCATACTGCAAAAAAGCCAACAGTTAGCTCATCATTTTATGATAGTTATACATCGAAACCAGTCAAATGGTAAGTAGCCGATGTGTGGTTTGCTTTCTTGTAAAATTTGTTTCGTATATTTTTGAATATTTTAGGTATGAGATAGTCGATGGTTATCGACAATATACTGAAACATACCTTCCAATACGATTAGAAAATTTTCCAAGTGACTTATGGGATAATTTTAAAAAGTTTTTTAAGACAAATGAACCCATAGAAGTAATCGACGATGAAGATCCGTACGAGACTTATGCATAGTTTTGTATTCGTAATAAAATTGTTGTTCTGTTTTTCTTTTAGTGTTGAAGAAACTCAACAGACACGTAATGATGGTAATATAATTAAGCTAACACAATACAATGTAAAACCAGAGAAATTCGATTCACGTATATCTGATGCTGTGCGAACGCATTCAGAAAAGGTTGATAGTTTTGATAATCGGTCACAAATTCCACTAGGAGCCGCCAGTGGTATTCACACAATTTCACCACCACCTGATCGAGATCGTGATCGTGAACGGTAATTAGCGCATGAAAAGCGCAATGTTATTTTTACTGAATCATCTTTTTATGTCGTTTCTTAGTCGTAGTCGTCGTCATCGACATAGAGGTCAAGTTTTACCAACTATGGACGATTGTCCTGAGTGCCGAGCTGCAGCTGCTCAAGGATTCCCAACCATGTGTGACTGTGCTGAATGTCGAGCTAAACGAGCGGCATATCCAAATCGAACACCCTATTGTGATTGTCCTGAATGCCGTAATACATATCGAACAAACTAATGTCTTTATAATCTGTGCATATTTGAAATAAATAATTCAAAAAACAATATATTTTTTGTCCTTGTGATAATGAACTATCTAATGTAAAAATATGAGTAAATGTAACAAAAGAAAATTCACTTAATATATTGAAAGATAAAAATTATTTATTCATACGAAGTTCGTCGACAGCTTCGATTAAAAACAATATTGACACTAAACAATAGTTGACAAATCATATTATATAGATGTCCAACATTTGGTAATAAAAAACAGATGTACACAAGTTTAGTGAACATGAAATATTATTATTGAACTATTTTATTAGTAAAATATTCACGAACGTTCTCAGTCGTAGAGTATTCTTCCTGTTGGATTTCCTATTTCTAAATTGTGCAATGCCAAGCGACCACGTAGAAAATGTAATAATTGAAAAACAAAGTATAAAATATCATATAGTGATTGATGATTTCTTCGATATAATTATAAGTGTCTGATATAATTCGTATTTTCTATCTCGTAAAATAAAAACAGTCTATGTCGAAGAGTATTCATCCGACGAACAATTTTATTTTTCATTTAATGCTTTCATTTGATTTTTGCACGTCTACTTTTGTATGAACCGACAAATGTGATGCATGCTTATTTTACCAAGTGCACATTTCTCTAATGGAGTTCTTTTGTCTAGATCAAATGATAAAGAAAAGGCATTTGAATAGATGTGAGACACATAATTTATCAATATCGATCGAAATATTGATTGACATAATAATTGTTATCATCAATGATGTTGGTTATCTCTTTTTTTTGTTTTTCCTAATTTTAAAACTAATTTATTGGAATATACCCAATAGTCTCAGTGTCGTTGTTTCCTGTTCTATTGAGCATCAACCCCCGTTAGACGTTTGTGAAGCTTTGCATAAAAAAGCATTATCCTTTTCGTCTCGATTTATTCTTTCAATTTCCTTTCTTGTTGACACGTGCATATTAGGTTTAGTGGAACTTGACACATTGTCATTGGGAGAACAAACGTGGCTGTTGTCGATTGACTGCTGATTGGCAAAAGTGGTATGTAGGCAGCTCATATATATTTATATATACGTATTTCGCCACAAGTTTAGTGTTTTGTTATGCTTTGTCATTTGTCTGTCTTGCTTTATCCATTTTCATTTATGATAGTCACCAGAAAATCTCTCCTGTGAAGATGATGAAACGAGATGAGATAATCTGTCTTTGGATAGATTATACTTCATTTTTTTTCCTCTTTTTTCTCTTATCCGTTGATTTAAATGATAAATACTCTGGAAAAGTTTTTATAACTTCAAGTTAGTCGAATTAATCATTATACGCATTCTTTTTTTCGGGACATATAAAAGAAGTTAGTTAACTGTTTAGTATGCCTGTTTATTCAAATATGTGCTGCACAAATGATGAGGTAAGTGATCTTAGGCAAACTTTCATTTGATCTTAACTTTCTAGTGAAAGTAACAATATAATAGCTCTTAGTAGGTTTTGCATGCAAAGAAAAAATGTAGAGAAGTCTTTTTTGGTTTTTCTAAATTAGAAATGAGTAAGAGAACTACCTTGATAAATATATATTTAATAAAGCTAATTGGTCAAGAAGACAGTAACAACTTGATTACAGAAAATATAGCTAAAGAATCTAAACTACCTTTGAGGCAGCTAATTCCAAGAGACCACGTAATAAAAAATAAACGCCATTATTTTATTTTTATAACGAATAGAGAAAACCTAACAATATCAGTTCCCTATTATTAAGAGTTCATTTATATATTTGCCATGATTTCCAAGCGAGAAAGTGTTAGAATCGCATGTTTCATTTCATATTCTAGCGTTTCTCTTACTGATGTTGCCTCGTAGATCTTCAGAAACATTTACTTCACACTGTTTACATAGGAAATGAGATTTTCTTTGCGTAAAATTTTTATCAGATAAAGCGTTTGTTTGGATTGGGAATACTTAAGTGTAGCAGGATGTTTTTCTTTTGCTTTAGTAGTTTTAGATATTCATAGAGTATTCGTTAAGTTCTACGGAAGGAAGAGACACACTATTCTCTTCAATATCATAAAAAATTTTCTTTCAAAATTTTTTTTTGCGAAAGAAAAACTATTAGAATCAATATGTCATGAATGAGCATAACACTGCAACGAAGATCAATCATATTTCAAATTTCTGTGAAAATTTTTTATTCTGTTTCGAGCTTTCGACAATTTCCAATTGTCATCATCAGAAAATAGTAACACAAAAAATTAATGGAACTATATATATCAATACATAAAAGCAATGTGCATGCTGTCGTTTATACATCAAAGATCACGCATTTACAATTTGAAACACATTTACACACTAAAACGCATTTACACATTAAAACACATTTTAATTAATTAAAATTAATTAAAATGTGTAAATGTGTTTCAATTTGTAAATGTGTGATCTTTGATGTATAAACGACCACATGCACATTGCTTTTATGTACTGATATATATATATATATATATATATATATATAGTTCCATTAATTTTTTGTGTTACTATTTTCTGATGATGANAATTGGAAATTGTCGAGAGCTCGAAACAGAATAAAAAATTTTCACAGAAATTTGAAATATGATCTTCGTTGCAATGTTATACTCATTCATTACACATTTATTTCCGCCTGCACTTTCACAAAATTATATTAGAATCAACATGAAAGTAGATGAATTTCTTTTTACGAATAAAATCTAATAGTTAAATAAGTTAAGTTTATTCTAAATCGTTTGTTTGTCTTTGAAGTTCGAAAAACAGTAATTTCAGATTTCATCATGTAAAATTCAATAGAAAAACAAACATGCATAATTTATATGTATTAGTTAAATTTTCCATTATGACCCTTCAAGTGATCTGTTTGAACGGCAACAATGAGAAATACTACTTAAAATTAATTTTTCTTTCGTGAAAATAATATTTTGCAATACCACAGTTTTTTCTTCAATAAGAGTAATTTCAAGCAAGTTTTATCACTTGTCTTGTAATTAATAATTTCCAGCAAAACCTAACTCTCTTTTTAAGTATGCAAGTGTATTGTTTAGAAAAAAAAATAACGTGATACTCGGGTTCTTTAATTACGGAGATTATGGAGATAAATACAAGTGAATATTTTCGTACTGTCATTAGTTTTTTCTTTCTTTCATATAAATCTTCTGCTAATCCTCTTGACGGTTTCCTTCGTCTTGAATATTCTATCTAATGATGTTGACATCTCGTTCTATTTGTTATTATTGGTCACGTATTAAAAACGAAAAAAAAAGAAGAAGAAGAGATTGACAAGTTTGAATTAATACTCAGCAATAGATTATATTTAGCTGTCTTAATAATTATTTATTTAATATATACGGATTTATATAGAGTTCTAATGAAGACCAGAATATTTTTGTCATTTTTCATATTTTTATTTGCTTAGATCGATTCGGATTTTCTTGCAATGACATTTAATATAACAAATAGTATACAAGTGTATGATGACTCGTTCATGAATACGCCGGAATATGAACAAGTTCGATGTAGTTCACATTTTCTTACATTTATTTTCCATACTCAACCCATACTTTTAATAATATTTGGCTTTTTAGCAAATTTATTTTCATTTGTTGTACTCACTCGTCCACGTTTACGTCGTCGGCCAACATTTTCCTATCTTGCTTTTCTCAGCCTGTCAAATTCATTCTTATCTCTTATTCATGCCAGCTTTACTATTCTTGGATTTTATTTTGGTTTAACACTTGATAATTTGTCATTATTTATATTTTGCCGTTTTTTAAATCGATTTGCAATTGATTTTCTAACACACTTTTCATTATATACATTAACAGCTGTTGATCTTGATCGTATACGTACAGTTACATCAGCAACAAGTAATCATAGAAATAGTCGTTCAAATGGAGGTAGACAACGTGGTTGTGCTGAAGCATTTATTCGTGTATGTTTAATAGAATTATTTCTTGCAGTCGTTCTTTTTCTTCTCAATATACACTGGCTTACTGCGTATGGCTATACGGAATCTTCACCAAATGGTTTAGATGAACGAACATTCTGCATAATACCATATTTGAATAATGTAACAAGTTTAAATCCATATTCAGTTGCTTATAATAAATATTTAACATCAATATTACCCATTATAGAATTGATTGTATTTAATATTTTACCAGTTTTTATAAGTCTTCTTGCAACAATTGTTATATTGAGACATGTATCAATTAAATATTCACTTTTGAATCATGTTGATAAGCGTATGAAAAAATCTCGTCGTCGAATGGAATTACATTTGTCAATATTACTGATATCATTGAATTGTGTATTCATATTATTTACAACGCCTCATAATATTTATAGTGTTTATATTGGACAATTACAACGACGTTTAGTTAATAGGCAAAAAAGTGACGAAGAATTATGTTCAATATCAATATTACAAAAAAGTTTAGATTTATTACAGCAATGTTATTTTATGTCAACATTTTTTCTTTACATATTAACCAATAAACGATTTCGTGAAGAATTTTTGGATTTAATAAAAACAAATTTATTCTTTTCGAGAAAAACTAAAAATAAAGAACATTCATCAACAGAAATTACAACGCGTCGGCGTCATCATCGTCATCGTCGAAGTGAAAATGATAGTATTACACAATTGGATCATGTCGATCAACGAAACCGTTCTATCGTTGAAAGTCCAATGTCGATGACTAATGATTTTACACGAGATGATGTTGAAGACAAATGATTCAAATGAACTCTATTTTGACTGCCGATTCATTAACATTATTTGGAGTGAATTCTATTCTTTTTTTTCTCTTTCTAAGATCTACAATGTAATATATTTTTCGTTCTTTTTTTGATGTTGTGATATTCAATATCGAAAATGGCTTTAAAAACTTTTTGTTTTAAATTCTTTGTCCTTTTTATGATGTTACTCACGTTTTGTTTTTTATGAATATTAAAAATAATTTGATGTTGTCTATATTTATTACTCAATACGGAAACACATATAGAAAAAGTTAAAATAATTTATGACAAAGTTTAGTAATTTAGGCAGTTGGCAAGCGAAGAGGCAACGGTTCTTTATTTATGGAAATATTGGCATCATATTTTTGTAAACGATCAATAGCTGTATCTAATATTGTACCAGGTGTACGTACAGATCGTAATGATACACTTCGAACTTGTTCATAATGATGTTGAATTTGTGTAACAAGTGATTTTGCACGTCGTTGATCTTTTTTATCTTTATTATTATTCAGTACTTGAGTGAGTGGTTTATCAGTAACAGTATGGCGATCACGAATAATATCCAATATTTTATTGATTTCTTCGGCTTTAGGTCTGTTAGGTAATTTAATCGGTGGCAATGTACGTTCCTTGAAATAGAGAAAAAAAAAGGTAGACTAAAATAATTCTGACAATTAGGATAATGCGATTCAAATGTCTTATGCGACCATGCTAATCAGTAGAGAAAAACAAATCGTCGGAAGAAGAATTTGAAACTTATTATATCTAATCGTAGTTAGAAAGGAAAACTCTTCCCACATAAATGAATGCAACAGTCTTGAAAAGCTTCTTAAGAGAAATCGAATCTCAAGATAATAGCCTTCAATTGCGTTCTAACATACATAGTGAATAGTATTATTAATTACTAATATGAATGCCAGCTATTTTATGGCTTCTTTTTGTCGAATAGACAAACAAACTATTTTAGTCTTTTGCCAGCAACTGTTTTCTTTATTAAGTTATAGGAATGACTGATTCCCTTAAGAAATTGAAGTACTTTGCCAAAAGATATTAGTGTAACCTTGTTATAAATTGAAAATTGTATAGCATCCATGTGTACAATTCAATCTATTTATATATGAATGGTAACAATCTGGTTTTTAAAGAAAAACTTCATTATGATTTTTCCAGTATGCAATGATAAAATCGTATACTAAAAGAAAAATTATATTGCTATACTACGAAGATCTCTATTTATTGGGTATGAATCAGAAATGAGAATAGGATGATTCTGATCAATGTTGACACTCAAAAAGCAGAAAGTATTTGTTTTGATAATAAAAGGATTTCTAAATGTATATTTGATGAATTCAGGAGGAAGCTTTCACATTCATCTCTAATATTTGTTACATAAAAATGAGAAAAAAAAATACGCAGATAAAACTATTGGATATATTTTCTTTTTGAAAATGTAGTTTTCATCTGATGAATTTAATTTTTGTAGAAATCTTAAATCGATGAATATGTGTGTAACTGAAATTTACATTTGCCAGATATAGGATATTTTTAGCTATGAGCGCTTTTGGATTGTCTTCCAAAGCAGAACATGAGCCTATTTAATCACTGATATTTATACCAACACACGCATGTACTTTCAGATATGCGCTAGAAAGGCATAGAAATAACTAGAGAGCAGTGCAAAAGCAAAAAGTATAGGTTATTAGCTTTTTTTAATAAGTCAAAGCCAGGAATGCTATTCATTCTCCGTTAGAATAAGGATAAGGCATTAGCATCATGAGATTTAATTATCAATTTCCTTTCATCTTTTTGAAAAATTAGTATAGCATAACAAATTTACTTAAAAATAAAATAGACAAGATATGTGGAACAGTAGAAGAGGTGAGAACATTGTTTCTGACGTCCAGCATAATCACCTGCCAGCATGACGATGATTAAGAGAACAGAATAGAAAATCTTGCCCTGTGATCATCTCTGGTATCAATACGGTTTTTACTTACCATTCTTTTCGGTACAAATGTACGTTGACGGCGAGTGACTTGAACGTTATCATGTCGAATGACTAGTGGATTTCGTAAAATTTGTTTTAAATCACGTACACAATGAATAACATCTGTGAAATAATAGAAATGGAAAGTAAAATTCATTCAAGTATTTTTCTGTTTTTCAACGTACTGTTTGGAACAGCAATTTCATTTTCATTTTCAATATCAAGAAATACTTCAAAACCTTTGAATTTATCATCTGGTAGCATTGATGCTTGTGGCACATTGGTTGGTTCCGGTGGATTTGGTCGTTCCATTGGAATTTCATTTTGATAATTATCATCATTTTCAAACTAAAATAAAAATTTGACTTCGTAGCTTTTGCTTTTCAATTATTAGTGATTTATTTCATTTAACATACTTCAGTCATAAATATATTTTCTGTTTGTTGATTAGGAGTTTGATCAACAGTAGCTGTATTACTATTATATTTATTATCATCATCATCTAGATAGAACAAAACTTCTTGATTAAGAAAACGTTTTTCGAAGAAGAGAATCAAATACTATTTGATGGCGTATCCAGTGTTCTAAGTTTATCTTCATCTGATGAAGAATTTTGTTCACTTATACCATTTAATAATGGAAATAGTTGTCCTTCGGATTGAGAATCTTCATTATTTTTAACATAGTCAATATATTGCTTAACAGCACCGGATATTATTTGCTCGATAGGAACTTTTGGAACTTTAGCTATACGACTAGTCACCTGAAAGAAGTCATAGAAGTATTTTAATGGTTGTTTTAAATGTAAACGAAATATTTACTTGGCGATGTTTTTTTATTGGTTTAGCAAAAAATTGTTTTTCAGGTTTCAATGATGGATTCGTTCTAGTCAATGAGAAAAAGAATAAATTCCGGTGGCTATTCTTTTCAGTTTATCTACCGATGAACTTTCATTCCAAGTCGATCCATTAGAAAACTTTCAATCAACGGTGGAAGACCGACATGATTTTGAACAAGTGGATTACCAGCAAGAATAATTTCAGTTAAACTCGGCCATGATGCAATTGCCATGACATCATCTTCTTCATCAATCTTTTATAAAAAAAAAAAGAAAAATATATATTGAAGTCGAGTAGTTTTCCTTATTATATCTACCAAATTATGACTTATATCAAGAAATTGTAATTCAGGAAAAGCTGGCAAGCTTATATCTTCTTCTTCTACTGGAAGATTTCGATTTGGACTACTCGAAGAATTTTCTTCATCTTCTTCAAATATTGTACTTTTAATTAAATCATCACCAGTTGCATTGAGACCATGTTGAAAATAATTCATAGGGGAATTTGCTAAAAACAATGAAATATTGAATAGACAAAAAAAACAAAGAAATAGAACCATGTTACATACGAGCACTAATATTTTTCCGTTTCATTGCCGCTTTGGAATATTCTTGTACGACTTGACGACCTTGTAGAACTTTTAAAAATGGAATCGTACGAATCTGATTATGTTGTAAATAAAGACGTTTAAGACTAAAGTAAGAAGAATAGAAAATAAATAATATCTCTGGTTTGACTTTTCAGTAAACATACTTTTTTAATGATGATAAATGAATAAAAAGTTCATCTTCCACAATTTTATTATGATCAAGATATAATTCTTCAAGTCGAGGAAAACGTTCTTTGACATGTTCTCTTCCATTCCTAAATAAATAAAATATAAAAATCAATACGAGCCATAATTTCTATTACTAATATAATCAATAGAGAAAAAAAATGAAGCAACGAGCACAATCATCGATAGGTTTTGTAATCTTTTTAAATGAATATACCTCTGTTATTTATACGAAAACAAGATACTAAAATATATTTAATGGAATTAAATTGAAATAAATTTTAAATAAAACGCTCAAATACAATCTAGTTTTCTTACATATCAGTATGTACAAAAGCTCTCGCTAATCGACGTGGCAATCCAACAAGATCATTTCCACTGACGCGTAGTACACGTAATGATGGTAACATTCCCAGTATTTCAATATCATGCATTGTTAAATTATTATATGAAACATTTAAATTCTAGCAGATTAAAAACTATATAGAGAACAAAAAAACTAAAAGGAATATTCATTTTACTTCGAGTGTTTCATAGTCATTAGCGTTAAGTTTAATATTTTTAATTTGATTAAATGATAAATCGAGTTGAGCTAATTGTGGAAACGTTCTCAAGCCGTCTATAATGATAAATATAAAATGAGATTAGCCTATTTGACTTTTAAAAATAACATACGAAATGGTAATTGATTTTCATTTGCATCGATTCGTACAATATTATCAAATAATAAAAAATCGTCTTCTTTAACCTAAATGAATTCAAATAATTATTATATAAAATCATGTGATCAAGTTATATTTACGTCTTGTAAATCTAATCCATTAACATTTAATATAACAACATTCGATGGATCTTCAATAGCACAATGATGCATCTGAAATGCAAAGATTTCATACAGAAATATTCTAATGCATAAAAAAAATCTAGAGAAGACAATGACTGGTAAAACTCAAATACTTCTTATCATTCGTTATTACTCTCACTGATTATATCTTATGTTTAGAGGATGCCTCAAAGTTTTCGATAGAGAAGTTCAGCTATCATCTAAGTACTAGTAAATTAGACAATCTAATAGAGAAAGTGTTCAAAAAAAAAGAACACTTACAATAAAAAATCCATCTAATAAATGTTCAACTGTTTTTTCTTTGCCCACCCATCGCTGTTTTTTCTTTGTTTCTTTTTGAGAAATTTCACTTTCAAATGGAGTCGGCGTTGATAGTGTTGTTAGTATAGCTGCAAAACGTCGTTGTTCTGTATCGCGTAATGCCACAACCCATTGTTCTACGAAATGAAATCTTTCTAAAAGCTTGTATAAACAGTCAAAGCGACATACGATTCGATGATGAACTTCGCAATAGATTTCGTACAGGAAAACAATTCGCTGGTAAATCTGTAAGATTTCCATTGCCAGACAAAGGTCCATTATCATATTTAATCCATGGTAACGTCGCCATTCGATTCTAAATGTACTAGTTTCCCAACCGGATTTCCCTTTTTCTTTTATGTGTCAGATCATTCGGACTATTGTTACTAGAGTAACAGTCTCTATTGATGAAATTTTATTGATCCTACAATGACATCTATCAACATTCTGGTCGATCATGAGAGGTTCTTTCTAGAAAAAAAGAAAAAACCAATTAGAGAAAAGCTAGCACGTGATAACAGCTGTTTCAATTACAATCGCAATAATCTTGTTGACAGCTAGTACGAGTAGTTCTTCTAAAACCGAACACCTCATGTCGGCAATAGATAATCAATTTGATTCAAATTCCAATAAAAATAATAATCGACCACATAAACCTGAAATTCAACGATATTCAGTTGCTAAAGGAAAATATTCCTCGCGATTAAATAATGATAGACCATCATCAGGTAGATTTTTGCTATTTATTGTTCGTGTGAAATTGCGAAAAATATTTCTTTTAAAGGAAATTCAAAGAATTCGAATTCATATAATAATAAAAAGAATGAATGCTACTATCACGATTCATCCTATTATGATAATGACTACAATAATTATCAAGAAAAGCCACAGCGAAAGTCACCGAAGAAAAAAACCAAGGAACCTGAAGTTAAAGTCAATCAAGCATCATCGAATACAAAATATGCAAGTGACGATGAACAAGAATCTGTAATTACACAAACAAAAAATGTACACAACAGTCGTTCTAGAAACTATTCATTTATTTTTCAGGACTTAGATAAACGGCTTGAAACTATGACATTTGAAAATCAAAAATTATCTGAACCAAAAATACCAGAAACTCGTGGCGGTTTAATATTTCTTAATAATAAAGAAACTCATGATAATACGAATGAAACTGAATCGTCACCCAGAGAATTTTACAATCAAACGCGGAAAAAACAAACCAATAACAAAAAACCCATGTCTGCTAGCCAACCACAATCGGTTACACAGTCACTTCGAGGTTTAACCAATGTCACACGTACTCTCTACGATCCCAATGCACCAGCACCAAAAACACCACCAGTAATTAATATACAACCTATAACAACGGTTAGAGTTGCACAGAATCCTACATTACTACAACAACCACCACCACCGCCACCATCACCATTATCCACAAATACTCAACAAATGCAAGAATTCTATCAGCAGTAAGACTTCCAATATTTCATTATTGAATTTACAAAAACACCACAATGATATCTATTTCTCTAGCTATCAATCGTAAGAATGCTTTAATCCGAAAAAAACAAAAACGAAAATAATAAAAATAAAATTCGCTCTTGCTCGTTTTTTCTACCATTGTGTAATACTTGCTGCTCATGCTTTATTTTAATAATTGAAACTAATCCATTAGTAACATCTAAAACAATCGAATACATTATTTTTTTGTATTTATAGTAAATTAAACTAAATGATTTGCTTTTTTGTTTAGGCAATTTTTCAATCATGAACTTTGGAATCAAACCTATGGAAATACACAACAAAATGATGCCTGCTTACAAGCTGCACAGTAAGAAGGCATATTAATTGATAAGTGTCGTGTAGCACATTTAGTGTTTAGAGCCATGCAAATGAGAAAACAAGCATTTAATTATTGGATTACACAAATACATAATTTAGAAAAATCTTTATCTATTTATCTAAATAATTCACCACATATGGAAGTCAATTTTCGACGAATGATGGAAGCGAAGTATGATTTACAAGAATATAATAATGGATTTTTATTTATTTATCTATCTACTTAGAATAACACTTCAACAAGCATATATTCATGCAATGATGACAGATATTGAATCATCATTAGCAAAAAATCTCGATGCTCAATTATGGAAATCATGCTTTCACAATGTTATTGAACGTTTCAGAGAACATGATAAACAATTAAATGATAATAGTAATGTGAAAAAATGTATTGAAACCGTAATTGAAGATGTAAGAAGTTTTAATTTAAAACTAAATCACTGAAGAATGATTCATGAAATTGAATTTCAAATTTAATATACATTTCTATTACTGTGCCTATCAAACTGTTACTAAGTCAAATTCAATGATATTTATAGCATCGTTCTCTTTAGAGATTCTACATAAGCGAAGCTCGATCAAGTATTCAAAGACTTCAGTTAGAGAAAAAACCAATCGGGGTGTTCCATCGAGCTGATTAAAAACCTATCATTGAACTTTTGTCTCGTATTGTATATTAATTTTGAATATATTTTAGGGTGAACGATTTTTTCTTGCTTTTATTCGTCAACTTGAATCAGCGTTTCATATTGATACAGAATTGTATTTTAATTCAAATGCATATTCGCCTGAATTAAATACTATTGTAGCTAAATATGCTCTTCTTTGTACACAACATTGTTTTCTTAATCTTGGCGATTTAGCTCGGTATGAAAAAATGAAGTATCTTGCAAAGATATTCATGCTTATTATCTCATTATAGATATAAAGAAACGAATCGGAATGGTGCTGATTATGCTGAAGCAAGAAAGTAAGTTTAAACTTCTAGTAAGAAAAAAAGAAGAAGACGACTTTTGTTACTTAGATATTATCTTCGTGCTCGACTATTATATCCGAAAAATGGAAAGTCATGTAAACAATTAGCGATATTAGCTGTGATGACTGTAACAAAGAATAATTAGATATTTCAAAGATAATATTTTTATTTATTTGTCATAGCATCGACGATTGGACGCTATTTATTATTATATACGAGCACTTGCTACAACAACACTTAATGATAGTGTTAAACAAAATCTTGTTTCATTATTTGAAGAAGCTCGTCGGCGTGTAGGTCTTCGATAGAATTTATTTGAAATGTTACACTTATTTTGATATATAAATTTCAGCTCGAAACATTGGAAAAAGAACTTAAAGAACGTGAGAAAAAAAATGAACGAAAAATCCGAGCAGGTCTATTTGATATTTTAATTAAAAAAAAAAACGATCGTTTTTATCGTTTTCCTTCTAGGTAATCAAAAATTAGAAATTTGGAAAAGAACAGATGGAACCATTGTCGGCCGAAGTCTTGATGATGGACAATCGAACAATAGTCAAAATGAGTTCGATGGTTGTGTATCTCAACAAGAAGTATGCTAACGAATACAAAAGATAATCTTACTAGTTACCTTTTCTATAGCTTATTCATTGGTTTACATTGAATTATATTGCACTACATGGCAAATTATATACAAAAACAGGGTAAGAAAATCAAAAGAAAAAATATAATCTACTTTTTTGTTTTGTTTTTATTTTAAATAAAGAATGGAATCATATACAGAATTATGTTCACGAATGCTTCGTCAATTTCAATATTTACTTCGTCAAGATCCCTGCGTATTTGGCAAACAACAATTAGTACAAATGATGGCGATTAATATGTATCAAATTGAAGTAGCAAAACAAGTTAATGTTTCAGGTATTTTTATTCAGATTGCTCACAGTGGAAGAAGTACAAATTTATGATGATGAGAGATTTCGAGATTTTAATTGTTAACAGAGGTGGAAAATCGATAATAATCGAAAAAATTTCCATAGTAATCAAGGACAATACATATTAGACTTCTTCGAGCGTCTTAACAATTTTTTTCTTGCGAAAAATGATGTATTGATTTTCAATATGCATCATATGATTAACATGAAAAGCATCAAATAATCTCAGAAAAGACTTCAATTTACCAAGATTTTCTTTCACTCAAACAAAACAAAGACTGAATTTTCTTAATTTTTTCGTTTTTTAATTAAGTTGATATTGTTGTTCGTTCTCAATATGAAGAATCATCTCTTCAACTATCTCTCGATATGTTTGGTTTGTTAACTGAGCAAACATCGCTTATTATTGAACGTCACTTAAAAGCTCGTTCAGTAATAAGTAATGCTGATAAACCTGCTCCAATATTTAACAGTTGGTTGCGACATGTATTTCCATCCCTGAAAATTTTTACTGATTGGATGACATGCAATGCAAACTCATTTATACCGTTACCTGATCAATTACCAGCTGAATTCGGTCCACATCCAGATATTCTAATGTCACTTGCAAAAGTTATTAATCTAATTCGAACAATTGATAGAACACATATTCAACTTGGCTCAAATTTAACAAGTAAGTCGATTTAACGACGAAATCATTTGAATTTATTGATTTTTTTCAAAACTCAGCACCAGTTATTTTGGAAGAAGATATTGAACTTAGCGGTTTTTATCCTTTACTTACACTACCAGCTGATACATTACAAACAACGAGTGATACACCACTTGTAATAGAAATAAAGATCATATTTTTCGAATTAATTAATTTTTTAATATTCTTAAGGATGAGGCAAAAGATTGTAAACGCATTGTTCGTTTATGTTTTTTTGCTGATTACCTGTGTGGTCTTAAACAACCAGTATTCATTTATAATGTTCAACAAAAAACTTATCATCCAGCTTTGAAATCAGTCATTCATTCTGAACGAAGTAAAAGTCCAGCAAATGACAATCCGGTAAATTTGATATTTTTCGTTAAACTAAAAAGAAATAAAAAATTTCTTTAGAATTCATCAATCGAACATGAGTTTCATAGAAGCGAGCCGACTTCTCCATTGTCCAATTCGAATAGTACTGATCAATCATCACCCGATACAATTATCAATGGAATTGATATGAAAGAACTTAAACTTAAAAAACGACAGCTAGAACATCAATTAGCAGAAAAACAAAAACAAGAACAAGTTGTTAAAGTAAGAAAACTAAATAATGAATGCTCATCTAATATTTATATGTTTAGGATATTCTCAATACATCTCGTTTAATCGAGATTGAAGTGATACCACGTTTTATTGTTCTTGATACGAATTGTTTTGTTAATTATCTACCCATTATATTTAAACTAATTAGACAAGGTCGATTTATAATAATTATTCCATTAATTGGTTCGTGTATAGTTGTTTTTGAGAAGATGAAATCTTGAAATTTTATTTTTAGTCATTTGTGAACTTGATAAATTATCTGTGACGACCATTGCCGATGATGATTCATATGAACATGCAGAAATGGTTCGTCGACAGTCGATACAAGCTGTGAAAATGATTGAAGAATGTTTTGCTAGTAAAGAACGACGTGTACAAGCCATGACTGGTGAAGGAACGGTTTTAGATTCTATTCAGTTTCGAAATGAAGTCAAAAAAAATGTAAGAATAAAAGAGCAAATTGTTTTGTTAATTTAATTAAATTTCATAGGAATCAAATGATGATACAATCTTGGGATGCTGTTTGAAATATGTATGTTTTTTGTTTTACAGAGAAATTTTGCTTAATTCATATCGAGTCTTCTTTTCCTTCTAGTGTCGCGACAATCCAAGAGAGTTTTTTCCACAGAACAAAGGTAATTTGTTTTTGCTGCATTGAATGAAATATTTTTATTATTTGATTTAGATGGAGCTATTCGATTGCATCGCGAAGTTGTACTGATAACCGATGATAGAAATCTACGTTTAAAAGCACAAGCTCGAAATGTTCCCGTAAAAGATCTTACGAAATTTCTTGAACTAGCTCAAGTTGTTTTGTAAAAGGAAGTCAATAGGATAGAAAGATTCGAAGCGTAATCATAAAAGTATCTATAAAGGAAAAAAGTAGATCAATAGATGAAGGTAAAAACCTCTAGTTGATGAGGAGTATTTTATTTTAAATATCCAATCAAGCATATGAAATATCTTCTCAATACATAGGCGGTGTCAAATGAAGCAAATAACAAGTTGACTAATTCATTTCGTTTCGTTTTTTCAGTTAATTAACTGTTTTTTTCATCTTCGCTTTGTAACTAAATGCTTATGATTAGTACTATTATTACTACTCGTCTTGTTTTTCTGTATACTTATATAGAGAAAAAAAGTATTTTTCTCTTGAATCTTCTCACTGTAGACAATGAAAGTGAAAAGAATATTGTATTTAGAAAGAAATTTTTTTGTTTTGTTTTCTTCATATTTGCGTTATTTTGATAAATGTGTGTATTATATATATATATATATATATAGAAGTCAAGAAATGTTTCTATCGAAAATAAATTATGATGTTGTTTCATTCAAACTTGTTCATCTGACATTCGATTGTATATGAAATAAAATTTTAATAAAGTTTTCTGATGAAACGGGCATCACTTTGATCTTAAAAGAAACGATTGTGATGTGAATCGAATATTAATTGGTCCGTGTTATTTATCCTACATTAAAATCTCTTCTGGTGAACACCTTCCGTACTCTGGAAAGCGAATACTCTTTTACCAGTACTTTTGGGTTATACGACCTCTCTAATCTAAACATGTTTTCTGACATCTTGATATTCTCTGCCATTTCCCCTTAGAAACTAGGAGTGAATACATTTTTTGTATGATTTGAGTACTGTGCGCGTGAATTAAAGAATGATACTGCGGTATGAACACACGTTGCAATAAAAAAATGCCTTTAATTTATGATAGTAATACTGATGATTGTTTTTAGCACAACGTAAACTGTCTAAAAAGTATAATATTTTTGTAACTAAAGAGAAACGAAAAAAAGTTTTTTTACCATATTCAGTTTCACACTCGTTTTATAGCAAATTATGTATCAAATCCGTATAGTGAACAGTTCCGATGGTTTTCAAAATAGTGAAGTTTTACTGACGTTAAAGATTATTGAATTAACTGAACTTTATCAATATAGAACGTGCAGCCATAAAGAGGCATCAAATGTTTTGTATCCAAATCTAACCATATATATATATATATATATATATATATCGTTAAAAAGGCCTAACTAAAGAAACATTACCGACTTTCGTTTTTATAAAGAAATACTATCACGTGGTGAATAATATAAAGAAATGAATTATTAAGATAAATAGGTACTATTGAATATCCGGTTCTGTACTTGGTTTTACTTATCAAAGCAGAACAAAAGACATAAAAGAAAAAAGTAGGTTTTTATTGTATAAGTATTTCGTCTTACTTTCAATCTTTACATGCCATGCATTCTTCTCGGTTACTTGGACACCACTATAAAATGAATAGAAAATAGATTTCTCCTATTTCATACTATTGATTGTGGAAAGACCTACATGAATTTTATTATTATAATTGATTAATAGTATCGTTGAAATACGAAATTATTGTATATCTAAAATATTTATCATGAGAACAAAATCTTACTTGAAATGTTTTTTTTTTCTGCATGCTATCAAACTATTCAATATGATATTTTGATTGAAATATGATGTTTTCTCAGAATAAAATTTGCGTTTATGAAGATGATGAGTACTTGTTCATTACTCATGCATGAATATGAAATTCTATGTTTTGTCTTTTTCTCCTTCGCCTTTTTGTTGGCAATACCAGATAATCAAATATCTTTGTTGTCACATCTAATTATTTCTATCGTTAAAATAAAAGTTCGAAAGAAATGGAAATTCATGAAAATTCGCATAATGCTCCAACAATTCATCTATTCGGGAAAACTTATTTGACTAAAAACGAAGAGTTTTATATTCCAAATGATTCAATCATACATATGGCAGCTGGTGATAGACACACCATTATTATTACTGAAAGTGGTCGTGTATTTGCTTTTGGTGATAATGATTCAGGTATCATTAAAAAAAAACTGCTTTTCTTCTATATTATTTTCTTTATTCGAAATATTTAAGGTCAACTAGGTCTTGGTCATACGAATCGTACCAATGAAATTTCAACTGTAAAAACTTTAGATTTTACGAAAATAGACGAAAAAGTTATCTTAGCTGCATGCGGCCGTGAATCATCATTGCTTGCTACAAATCATGGTGCATTGTATGCATTCGGTTCAAATAATCGTTATCAATTAGGTATTGAATTAAGAGAATCAAAACTTATTTATCCTCATCCGGTTCGAATCGAATATTTTCGTTCAAGAATGTCTTGGAAACAAATAGCAATGGGTGCAGAACATACATGTGCATTAAATTATGATGGTAAAGTTTATGTTTGGGGTTCAAATGAAGATGGTCAATGTGGACTGGCACGTAAACAAAATGTTATTAAAACACCAACAGAACTGAAATTACAATATTTTGTCAACACCATGTAAATTATCATAAGACAAGATTAAAAACAAATTCGTAAACTACTTATGATTTCGTTTCTTTCAGATCATGTGGATATTATCATACGGGTTTAGTAGTTAAAAGTGGTCGATTATTTTTATTTGGGAATAATCGTGATAGACAATTAGGATGTTCAATACCCGATCAATATATTCGTCCATTAGAAGTTTCATTACCGGGTCGCGTTAAAGCTGTTGCATGTGGAAATCAACATACTGTTGTACTAACAGAAAAAGGAGAAGTCTACACATGTGGTATGATATAGATTTAGAATCTTTTTGTTTTGCATTAAAATTTATAACGAAAGTGAAAAACAAAACGAGAAAACTTTGACTAATAGCTTAAAATCTTTGTAGAAATCACACGAATCAACTTTCTCTCCCCTCATTCATCGATAAATATGAAAGTAATTAATAGGACGTGGTGAACATGGTCAACTTGGTCTTGGTCGTAAAATTTCAAATTCAGAAAATTTTAAAATGATTGAAAATTTACCAAAAAATCTTACAACTATTGCTGCTGGCAAAGCTCATACAACTCTTCTTGGTCTCAATGGTGAACTATATGTATTCGGTGATGGTAAATATGGCAAATTAGGTTGTGAAATGTATTCCAATAAATTTGAACCATGTTCAGTTGATACATTTAAAGGATTAAATGTATTAAAAGTTGTTTGTGGTGGTGATCAAACGATAGTAATTGCCCAAAAGAAACGAAGTCAACAAGATGAAGAAGATATTGAAAGTATGAAATCAATTGTTGATTTTCAAAACGTTTTTTCTTCCGTTTAGATACATTAAATTCGATAACTGAATCCATGAAAACTATTCATCATAGAAGTCGTTCACCTTCTATGACTAATTACATGAGTCGAGTCGATCAGTCAATAGAAACGTGTCATCAATATGTTAAACTATCAAGAAACTCACTTTCATATATTCGATCGAATTCTGATCCTGATGACTCATCAGTATTCACGGAAAGTTCATTGATGAGTACAAAATATGAAAAAACAACCGACGAATCGTCACCAACGAGTACTTATAAAAATAATGAAGACCTAATAAGTTTAAAAACATCTGCATCCAATCGTACAATACCTCTTATTACTATTACAGATGAATTCACAAAGTCCGGCCATCGTTTTTCATCTCTAGATGAAACTCTTTATAATCGTATAAGTTTGAATGGTTGCATGAAAAATGAAGTATATTCTGATAGTGGAACATCATCATCCAATGAACGATCGTTGCCAATGCAGAAACAAAGTTTCAAAACAATATCATTGCGTGAAGCGGATATTAATATTAATGAACATTTAAATCCTAAAGTATTATCCAAATATTATCAACACAATCCTGATGGTACAAGCAGTCCACAGTCAGTATCATCAACAACTAGCAGTTGTACTTCATCATCTATGTCATCGACAGATTATGAAAATCTAATAATAAGTTCAAACGCATTATATGCACTTCAAAATAATTTTATGTTTCCTACAGTTGAAACACCTGAAAACCTCATGATATCGAATTCAGAAGTTGACGTTAACAAAACACAAATTAAAGGTGAACCACAAACTGGATTTTATTCAAGAGCTCTAAGTAAAAGATCAACCCAAAAATCATCAACAAATACAAATAAAGCTTCTAGAACGTGTGTTCTTATGTAAACTATCATGTTCTATTCATTGTATGTTGTAAATATTAAATAAAGGGCGACCTATAAAACTGCGTAATGCAATCCTTGTGTTAGTTTATTTCACACATGTTAATTGTTTTCGATCTGTTTGTAATATTCAAGGAAATCAATCATAGCTAATAAAACATAGAAAACATGGATAGAATTAATCATGTTTATATCTTGCCATCAATCGATCACTTTTTTTCTAAGTGCGATTTCATAGTTTTCATTGTTATTTATTAGTATTTCAATCCAAAATAACTATCGGATAGCTTTTAGAAATGCATACATCGATCTACCATTCAGAAATATGACTTCGGATAATAATAATGCAGAATTGATAATTTTCCGTCTAACGGCTACTTACGAGGGAACGTTTCCAGCTGTCCAAGAGCTTTTGAGTTCGGACTTTTTTTTCATAAGGTAGAGTACAATGAAGTATGAAAAATCCCAAAATAACAAATGCCCATAGGTCTTCTGATCTGAGTTATAGGCATTTTACTGAGATTTCGTCTCGTAGCACTGCATATACGAAAAAATCGAA
>OENM01000694.1:0-25401 GCA_900239745.1 Rotaria magnacalcarata
CGACAGCGAAAGAAAACTTTCAAAATTTGAATGGATTAGCTTCAAGATGAGCACAGGACAACTTTTTCTATCCTGTCCTTTCCTGTCCTGATAGCTATCCCTGTCCTGGTTTGTCCTGATCGTGAATCCCGTCCTGGCGGGCGTCAGGACAGGATGAAAATTAAAAGTTTGTCCTGCCCTGGAGGACAGGACAGGACAGCAGGACCGTCCTGCCCTGTGCACGTCTCTGTTCCCAACTTCTTTAAATTTGAAAATATAATTAATCTGCAGATTTTGTAAGTACAGGAATTCTACAATATATAATTTCTAGAGTATTGATTTGTCCGTGAGGGAAAACCTGCATCATTTTAAATACCAATAAGTTTAAAGAGAACGCAAAAACTGTCAAAGAGTGCGGCAAGGATAATTGCGAACTAATTTCCATCATTATGTTTTTTCAATATTTCTTTGAGGTCGTTTTTTGAAAAAATAACTACGTCATAATTCATTGTTAAAGATGCTAAATGGCAATGTGTCATGTAACATTGTATTTTTTATATGTACTGTTGTTTTATTTATCAGTTGAAAAAAATTAAAAATATATGAAGCGTGTGAATTTGTTTTTATATTGCATAAACTTTTAGATGAAAGGAAAAGAGGAATTATTTAGTTATTTAATAAAGAAATCTTTCAAGAATGTAATATAATAATATAAGCTATTAGTTGTCATACATACAAATGATAGCATGCAACACGAATCATTAATTATCAAAAACGTTATTTGGCAATATAATTAACTTCGTCAATGCCGATGTTTAATTACGATGGAGCTGATTATTTGACATCGACAAAATATTGACCGATTCTTTTTAGTAGGTTTACTTAACATAATCAGTACCTTTTCTATATTATAACTATAAAAGAGTATCAAGATTGAATATAGTTTTCACCTGATATTCCTTCAACTATCTAGCTTTTGAAATTAATGAAAGATGTACATAAACTTTAAAATTTCATAATCAACTTAACAATAGATATGTTCATAAGTCGATTGATAAATAACTAGAAACAATATTGTGTAAACATTGAGTAGTAGATATGTGTTATAGACTCGTAGAATTTATGAATATCTCTACTATTTTAACTTCGATAATTCACCAATGAGCAGCATTTTATTATTATTGAACAAAAAATATCATTCCATCCTTGATCTTTTAATTAACTAAAGATTTTTCTTGTGATTACAATCTAAATTCATTTTACTTTGTGTTCTTATTTATTTTTTAGTTGTTATATTTTAATGTTTTTTCATGACATTCATTTCTTAAACGAACACGAAAACCTCAAGGGAAATAATCATAAAACTATATAAATTTCTTATTAAATCAACAAGCTCAATCCATGTTCATTTATGATAAAATGACTATTAGAATGTTTTTCATGTTTACCAAAAAGGTACATTTCACTACACCAGACTTTTTATTATTATGCGTCCTTCTCTCCCCAGCTTGTTTCCTTTTTCATATTGAAGATATTTTAACCTTGTAAAAGCAGTATTATTCGTTTTGTCGATCATAATATAATCAGCAGAGAACTGAAATGATATGTCGAGTTATTTACATACTGATTCTATTGTAGACGTGATTTATTTAATGAAGTTAACATATTTCAAATAATATATGACTTTTAATGTCGCTATGACTTTTAATGTCACTATGACTTTTGTTCAAGCCCGAAGTTTGTTACTATCATAGTGTCCTTACGATTCAAACATTGACCTAATTGTAATAGATTGTTTTGAAAAAGAAAATGGTTATTTTGAAAAATAAAATGATTATATTAAAAAAATACGAGTCCTTTTCTTTCAATGATTCACTATAACGGTGAAGGGGTACTCTATTAAGAAAAAAGTGTTCTTCTTACTTCACACCTTTGACTGGTAGACAGCAATTACAAGTGTTTTTGTTTTGCACCGATAATCTCATATACATACATGTCATAACTAACTACTCCATGATTTCATATTTGACATTTTCGTTTCGTCATCTACAAAACATTATAATAGAAATTTGTGTTCTGTTTAATAATACAGCAGGAAACTGTTTTTTTTATGTGAAAGTAAACTTTATTATGTGTGACTTTTTAAAATTAAAACGAACAGAGCACTATGCTCCACGTACAATACGCACGTTTTCTTTTCTCTCTCTCTCTCTCTCTCTCTCTCTGTATATAGATGATCACAAACAAACAAACAAAAATAGGAAAAGAAAACCAAACAAAATAGAGTTTTTAAGACAGAAACAAACAAAAAAAATAACACTGAGTTGGTGTAGAACCGGGTTTTTATAAAGTCCAGATAATACAGTAATTATCTCGGAAAACAATGAGAAACGAATAATTGCCCTATTCGAAAATTTCAACTGAGCATTTTGAGATGAATATGTCAGTATGAGTAAAACGAAAAACAAAAATTATATCTATCTATAAGAGCGATATCGAATTGAGCAGTTAAATATCTTCAACACGAAGAACTTTTCTGTTCTTGTTAGAAAAGATGCTCAGTTGTTGTAGATTTGTTTGGTATTTGTTTATAAAATGGAAGGGTTGGTGTCAGCTGTGAATGTTTTTCAGATAAACTATTTTTATCAATATTTATGGGTAACATATTTGAGTATTGATTTGAATACATCGATGAATCAGCGATCTCAAATGATATTGACGGTATAGTATTACTTATTAAGGAATTTCGAGTACAATTTTCTGTATTCGATGAAAGATTATTTACATTCATGTTAAATGAAATATCCATTGTATCTTGTGCATCAAGCATTTCCAATAAAAGATCAGCTTGAGGCAATAAATCATTAGTGCGCATATGTAAGAATAGTCTGATTAATTTTGAGCTCAACATTTTAATATGTGGTATTTGCAGTAAGAGTGTCGTATGACGAATATAATTATCATGATAAACACTATGATTTGAATCGCATGTATATTTTAATGCTTGATGGATTTGATTTGTTAATAAACGAAAAGCCTTAGTTGACGTTATATTTGCTGGAATTGAATTAATAAGTATTGTTGCTTTAAGAGAAATGAATTCTTCATGGATTGTATGTGGATCTTTAAATACATGGAGAATATTAAATAAATTTGTACATATTGAACTTAGAATAGGACTTGATAGATCATGATTTCTAAACGAAAGAGATTGAGTTATTTAAAATTTTGCTACGCTTTTGCTTTTCTTACCTTGAGATACTAAAATCAGGAGCAAAATGTAGTGAATCATCATTGTGATCTAGTGATCGTTCGATTATATCGAGAATTAACGTATCCAACCAACTTTGTTCAATTATTGTTACTTGTTGATCAAGTGTTAAACTTTCTGTATAACCTAATGGAAAATAAAAAAGATTTTTTCATAGAAAGTAAAATTCCCTAGAGAGCAAAACAATATAGGTGGATAAATACCTGGCATAGATTTTGCCCAATTGATAAGAACAACTAATTCTTGATCGAAAACTTTTGCAAGTAATTGAAGAAAATATTGATCATCTAATGGACGACTATTATCAACTTTAGCCGATAGATTAAGACGAGATGCTTGTGAAAGAACTGAAAGAAACTCAGTAGTTGGTATTGGAATCCGTGTGAGATCTGCTGCTGTCTGAATGAATAAAAGAAACAAGTCAGTTTGTTTTTAGGAAACAAGCAAACTGGAAATTATATGTTGTACCTTGCTAATTTGTGACTGTGATGACGTTAAAGCATTACTATTATGAATGGGCTGAGATCTCGAAATTGTTCCTGTTGTTGATCGCGTATTATTTGTTGAAACTGATAATCCATAATCTTGATTATTAGCATTCCCATTATTTGCTGCTGCACTTGACGTTGACGTTATTTTACAAACTGATACAGCTTTTCTCCGATATTTTCCTTCGCGTCTTGTTGTGCCCTTTGTCATACCAACTTCGTAACATCGTCTTAAACGACATGCTTGACAACTTTTACGACGATGCTTATCAATGGTACATGTATTTGTTGCTGGACATATATATTCATTAGTACCTTGAATGCTTCGTTTAAAAAATGCTTTGCATCCTATGGATGATATTATGTACGGATGTCGGAACATAAAGTATATTTTAGAATATTTACCTTCGCAACTCCAAACACCATAATGATACCCAGAAGCAACGTCACTACATACCGCCTAAAGAACATGACAAAAGAACGTGAATATAGATTTTCATGTAAAAAAAGATTACAATTATACATACGCATCGGCGTCGATCTTCGGGAGATTTTGGACCTAAAAATAAATGATACAATTTAATAGTTGAATACTATCCATTTTTGTTTTTCAATGGAAAACTATGATAAATGTTTCTATTCACTAAAACTATGGTCTTAAAGCGGGGGAAAAATCAGCACTCAATATGATATACATACAGAAAATACAAAGTATCTTTGTATTATCTTTCAAACCGATAGATAATTTGAATACCATTAATTTATATAAATAAAATTCCAAAACTTGCATATTTGCTTTCTTTTTTCATACGAACCTCCTCCTGTTCGAACTGATATTGGCGGCGATACTAACAAAGATGTTGAAGAACTTTCTGTATTATTATTCGATGTTGATAATTTTTCATTTTCGTATGATATTGTTGACAATCGATGATGATTATTATTATGAAAATCGTTTGAAAAAGAGTTATAAGAAACTGGACCGAATGGCTGTTGTTTAATAGTTGTAGACATATTCGACGGTGATGTTTTTAGCGTATCTTATTACTGAACATTTATTCTGTTTTTGTTTTGTTTAAATTTTAATAAATAAAAACAATTCGATATAATCTACGATTATAGTAATATAGAGCCTTTATATTTATCCAGATAGATATTTATTTGTAGAGAACTATCCTGATGGGAAAAGAAGGAAAAAGAAAATGCGAAAGAGAAAAAAAGGAAAAAGACAAAGACACAAAACAACAGTATAGCATTGCTGCTAGTCGCTGATGACGATGACTGTGCTTTTCTTTCTGTTCGGCACATTCTCTCATTGTTTTTGCACTTACATCAAAAAGCTTACTATTAATAATTACTGTCTGTCTTTTCGCTCGAAGGCTTTCTTTTACAAGTAATCAACAAATCTAAAATGTTCAAAAGACTTGTTCGCTCAAACTGAAAAAGTTATTCTACTTTCGTCGCATACATTTGCATGTAAATGATTAAACAATCTCAATTGAAATTGTTTAAACAAGTGAATGTAAACATTCTTCTTCTTTTTTCTTTTTTTCTTTCGTCGACACTCAATAGTTTATAATATAAATCTTTGTATATATTTCTGAAAAATGTACTGAATCCACGTTGTGTCAAAGGAAAAGAAATCGAGATAATAACTCGAAAACAAGAGACGATATTACGCTCAACAAGAATGCAAGCCAAAAAGGCGAAACAAAAAAAGCAAACTGCATGAGCGTGCATGCAAGTAGCATAGATTCTATTATGAATTGCGACGAAGGACGATGGCGGCAACGATAAAAAGAAATACGCAGAAAGAAGAAAAGAAAAAGAAATGTGTCTGCTTGGCAACTTATTCTCTGATTTTTCTTACAGACTTGTACCCGTTAAAGTCTGCGTATCAGCGTATGAGCCAAGTCATCATGTTCTCTGCCTTTTATGTTGTCTGCCGACGTATTGAAGACTAGAAGGATGACAAGGAATGCAAGCGATACAAAGAAACGTGCAGGAAACGAGAGAAATATCGAAGAACAACAGAAGAGAAAACCATATTACAAATAATAATTATTAGCTCTTTTAATCTGAATAAACATTGAAGAAAACACATTTACTTACATTTCGCCAATGTAGTTCTTTGCTGTTTGTTACTCCTGATCTTTGAGTTTTCAAGAGATAAAACGCGACCTGAAAGATGATGCGTATTAGAATCTACGTCATACGATAAACCCATATCAGAATCCATTCTTGTATAATTATTATTATCGATTGGTGTGGATTGCATATCAGTAAGATCGTAAAATAGTGCTTCATGTTTGAAAGTTCTTCCCACTGGCTCATTAAAATATTCGAGCCACGATGACTTTTTTGATGTGTACTCCATCGCAGACGAATTTCTTTTTCTGATATAAATGAATTATAATAAATTTATTTATTTGTATAATCGATTACTAGCTATGTAAATATATAATAAGCTTACAATCGAATCAGATCTATTTATACGAAAAAAAAGTATCTAAGAAAAAAAACGCTAGTTGATGATGATCGTCGTTGACAATATTGATAAACATCAGTAAGGGACGCGAGATGTAAATGATAGACTATTGTGAATAGTAATCGTTTTATCATATATATCTAGTAAAAAAAAATACTTATTACCTTAAAGATGTAAGTTAACCTTCATTTCAAAGTTCTGTAAACTTATATATTCGTTTGAAAAAAAAACTATAAAAATAAATCTATCCAAAGTTTATTTTTGTTCACAAAATCTGCTATTTTTTGGCAAGAGCTAGGTAGTTCGTTAGCTGTAGACAATTGGGGTCTATTCATGAAATGACAATAAATAAGTAAATATAATGAGTACAAGAACTAATCGCCAATTCATGAAAAAGTAATATTAATGAGAAAAAAAATTCATTCATTTTTCTTTTTCTACACAGGAAAATTAATAGGAAAGAATAAATCCATAAATGCTTGTCTATTATACATCGAACAAAATGTATTTTACTTCATAAACCATTCTCAATAAAGTAACAAACAGTTTATGCAACAAAAAATCTCATTATTTGTACTCAAAACGTCGTTTTTCTACTGATTATAAGTTACTCTTAAATGGAAAATAGTAAGGTTTTATGTAGATTGTTCATCAATAATAAATTGTTTATTCGATTATAGACGTATTTCATGGTCAATATTAATTAATATCTAGACTATTCATTTTTTCCCTTCTTTTCATTGAATCTAACCAGAAATGATGTACATAAATTATCAAAAGGAAAATCCACAATTACTATCTCGAATAAATGCAAGCATAACTTGGTTAACTATCTTCATTGATTTTTGTATTCTACTCATTTCTATAGCAACTATCAATCACCTAATTTTGACAAATAAAAGTAGAATTTGTCAAAAATAAAAAAATACTGAGACGGTACTTTACATTCGTACAGTAGTCCTTGTCGTTACTAAATGAAAAACGGAGAACAACATCGGGAAAATGAAAGATGAATACGCATGACCTTCTCATTAACAAAAGAAAAAGAAGATACAAAAAGTCATTAGTATGTTAGACCCAAATATATATTAATTGACAGCGGTATTTTTTTCTTTATGTTGCTGTATATGAAACAAAACCTTATCTAATATTAAATATTTATTGAATAATTTAGCATAAAAATTTCATCAAAATAGTTTAACATCAACAAAATTGCATGTTTTCAGTGAACTGTTAGAAAGTGATTAACAATTTATCAAGCAATATTCTTCTTTCGAAATTTTTTTATCAATAAATGAATAAAAACAAATATCAATAAGAATCTATAATTCTACATTTAAATCAACCTTAAGCATACTATAGTACCTAAACTAAAGACGCCATTGTGTCACTTTATCGTTTTCTTTGTCTTCCCCTAATATAATACATACCTATCTCTGCTCGATTCTCTCGTACGATGATATCTGCGTTTCGCTTCAGTGGATATTAACATCGAGCAAAGTGAGTTTTGTTTCTAATAAGGGATCAAAATACTGTGTCAATCAAAAAAGAAAAAAAACGGGTGATTGCAATAATAGCTCGACAGTCATCTACCTCTGTTCATTTTATATAATCAGATAAATATGTATATCTGTCAAACAAGAAAAAAAAACCGTGTGATAAATTGATTATTGCCATTTGAATAAAGCCAAAAGATAAGAAAAGAAACGAACGTTGAATTTTTTAAATTAAACTTGAGATTGAAAACTATAAAATTATAATTAATCAAATATTCGAAATAGCAAAGTCTTTGCAATGTAATAAACAGACATTTATTATGGGAAAAGAACGTGAAATTTTATTTTCTTGTACTTACTATTTGATGATACTTAACCTTAGACAGAGATACATTACCGACTGTTACTATAGTTGATATACAACTTGATTACGTTATTTTTAACCGTTTTTCTCAGTTTACTGCATTTCTGTCAAACTTCAAAAGTTTTTTATTTTTATATGGTTGGATAGAGCATTGATATCTCTATCGGACTGCACAGTTTTCATTTGATTCATTTCGTATCTTAGTCAAAAATCGGTAAATTTCAAGAAGCAGTCAAAAAAACGTTTTTTTTCTTTGGAATTTCGAGATATTTTTCTTGAGTAATTCGGGTATTATAACTTATCGCACAAATGAACATTTTTCGTTTTGATATAGCTAGATAGAGAATTTGTTTCGCTGTAGAACTATGTATTTTTCAGTCGATTTATTTCTCAGTTTGATGGAAAATTTAGTGAATTTCTAAGGACGTTTTCTGATAAAATTTCAATTATTCTTTTGTCGAGTAACTTATAGTCGCCTAATTATTTGAAACATTTTCATTAATATATGACTGAATAGAACGACACTTTCTCTATTGATTCATGTAATTTTAGCCTGAATTAACTGAGGTTCTATAGATAAATTTTAGATTGCACGAACACCGCCCAAAATTTCAACAGTACAATTTAATTTCCTCCTCAAATTCAAAGCAGTTTCGTTCAATACTTCGTGCAAGTTTAAGTAGATTAGATTTCTTCAATCTAAAACCATTTTCACAACAATCGGATTTAGCCTCAGTGAGATACGAGCGTGAAAAAGGTTTTTTAACCGGCTTTTCTAGTTTACTAAATTTTTTTACCAATATGCGAAACAAATCAAATGAAAACTGTGCAGTCCGATAGAGATATCAATGCTCTATCCAACCATATAAAAATAAAAAACTTTTGAAGTTTGACAGAAATGCAGTAAACTGAGAAAAACGGTTAAAAATAACGTAATCACGCTGTACACGAAGATATTAGAAATACAGATATTTCTATAAATATGTATACAGTAAAAACTTTCTATTGTGAACACCATCGAAACCGCTAAAAGACGTTCACTATAGAGAGTTGATACATATACTTTGATGTCAACCGAAGACAAGGTTCCATAGGCGTACTATCACTAGATAATGACTTACTTATTTATTATTTTGTTCACCTAAATCTAAAAGAAGTATTGACGTATATAGAGTAGAGAAAACATTTTAACATATTTGATATAATATCAAGCGACGTATTATATTCTTGAACTAATTTACGTTGTTATAAACTGCTACGATAATCATTATTACAAAATTAACAACAATTATTCTTACATAGTACACTTGTGTTGTGATACCATTGTTTACTTCACATAGGCAATAGTCGAATCATATAAAGAATGTAATCACTCAAATTTTATAAAACAAAGACAGAATAGTAAGAGGTCAAAATAGCACGTTAATATTCGAGAGGTTATATAATATGAAATGAACTGAAAAAAAGAGTCCACTGTTCAGAATAAGGACCTGTTCATATTAAAGAGAGAGATAGGTATTTCTAGGAAAAAAATGCTCTTTCGAACGTGAGACTATTCTGTATGTGTGAGTGTTTGGCAGTTGGTATAATTAAAGCGAGAATGAAATGTATTACTGCCGTAAAGATCGTATCTTCAGTATGAAAGTTTATTTATTGAAGAAGAGTGTGTGGGCTTTCGATATCCTACTGGAATCATCATCAGACACAATATGGCGCATTTCATTTTACAATTTAATATGATTCATTTTACTAATATGACATCTGTTCNGAACAGATGTCATATTAGTAAAATGAATCATATTAAATTGTAAAATGAAATGCGCCTTATTGTGTCTGATGATGATTCCAGTAGGATATTGAAAGCTCACACACTCTTCTTCAATAAATAAACTTTCATACTGAAGATATGATCTTTGCGGCAGTAATACATTTCATTCTCGCTTTAGTGAGACTATTCATAATTAGGCGGTGCGCACTATGAGAGACTTTATTGTAAATATTTTTATTCCATACAATATCACGGTATTTGTTTCTTAACATCTAGAGACTCACATATGCATTGTATTCTATAGTAAATGATAGTCATTTTTATAGTATGTAAATAACTCGGAATACTATTACGGAGCGAAGGTTTTTAATGGAATCGATCTCGAGGGAAAACATTTTTTGTGTGACAAAACTGTTTTTATCACAGAAAGAGAAAGCTTTAAAGTAATGGTTCATTTGATCTGTGTAAAAAAGCTATTATAAAATATTGCATGCAATGAAATTAAGTTGATCATGCATTTGACAGTTGCCGAGGATTGCTTTAAACGAGTCTTGGAGTACGATGACAAACACTTTGATCCTCATGACATACAAACAAAACAGACAAATAGAAAATATTACCTTGAGAATCATCGTAGACGTTCTTCACATGCAGCTACACACCATATTTCAATAGCATCTCTATCGAATATGTAAACTACTCTCTAATTGGATTTCTAGAGCGTTAAATACAAGAGTGTTGAAGAGATGTGTTCAAAAATAGAAAGGAATACTGATTGTACGTATAATTAACGAGAATAGCTATATTTAGTTTCATATTTTAATCATACAGAAATTTCATTAGCAGACTTAAGAACTGATTACTATAATTGAAATATTCTTTATTTAGTGTTATGTCGGGCTAATAGAATATCAATTGCATTCTATTCTAGGGAATTTTTCTAATATTATTTGTTTTGAACTAAGCTCGTAAGAATCATACTAGGCATTAAATTTCAGATTACGCACATATAAAGTTTCTAGCTATTCATTCTGTTTACTTTTCATTGAAAATTTTCAGATCCTCTTATGAAATAAGGGTTACCCACGCACTGGTTCATTTTATGAGTAGTATTCTTAATCAACTTTGCTGATTTTCATGTGAATCATAGTGATTCGTACATTAGACGCATCTCATGCTACAGTTACTTCAAACAATTCAGTACGACTATTATTAAGATAATGAGATGAAAAACATCTTTACTTTTATCTAATGCACCCTTGATTACAGTAAACCAATGATAGAGTAGAAATGCTAAATGCTATTTTAAGTAATGTTTGTATTCACAGATTAGTAATCAATACAGTATTGAATTTCGATTAATATTAATATAATTTCATACCTTAAAAATGAATTAGTAATCAAAATTCATTTTTGATCATGATTCAAATTAGATAATGCGCATTTAAAACGTGCTATAGGACTCACTCTTTCTGCTTTTATATACGTACGCATAGAAGACGATTAAATTATTCAAGTCCTAATTTCTAGAAACTTTCGTGTGTTCAATCTAAGTCAAAATTTCTTTTATCGTAGGTACTTACGTGATTCAATGGGACGAATTCCATTACTGCCTAGAAATATTTCCGATAACATGTTTTCATTGTCTGAGAATGAAAAAGTAACATTTTTTTTGACTCATACTAAATATTCTAAATAAAAAAAGCGACATAGCGTATCCTGATGAAATCATGCTTCGCCGATTTTTCTTCATTATATATCATTAACAGTAGCATTTCAAGCAGTATGAAAAATTCTATTTGAATTGTTATTTCATATATCATCGATCCTTTTTAACGGGCTCATTTACACATTGGCGCAAACGTAGAAAAAGCTGCTTTAATAGTTTGGATTTATAGAGAATATTTTCCTGGAAAAAAGAAACTATTGATTATTCCAAATAAACTCTCATTGGGTAATGAATACAGTAGTCGTACATTGGATACCTTACAACTACATTTTTATATTTCATTTTAAGTAAGAATAATCTCACATAAGAAACGTGATGTATGAATGGGAAACGACTAATGCAATTTTCTAACATCGAATACGTTTTTAAATAGAATTTATAATTCTACTCAGAGTGCTATGATTAATGACATAGAGAATAATGAAATAGGAGAACCATGATACTAGAAGAAAATCTTTTTTCTCGTTGTTAATTTTCGCTACGAGTCATCGAAACATTTTTCTAGTTCTTTATTTAGAAGCAACCCATGAAGAAAATTAGTTTTAAATTAAAACACAATTTATTTTGTTATATTAAGTGTCACAAAGAAAATCTCAAATTTGAATAGATTCGTCACTCTGTAAAATTAAGTGCTTGTATAATTAACAAAGAGAAGAAAACGGAGAAGTTGCAACACTGCGTAATGAAGAACTCAAGAGGTGTGCGGTTTGTGCAAGAACTTTTGCTAGAATACTAGACAATATAGGTTGTAATTTGACGATAATTGGACTGTAGCAAACCTCAACTTTGAGAGTTCTACGAAAAACAGCATAAAATTATCTATGGGCTCTATCATTTTGATAGCCATTATATTAATGATAACTACATCTGTAGTTTTCCGAAATTGATTGTTCTGTTCTTGATAAATTAGTCTGTATGTGCCTTACAAACGCATTGTATCATCTGCTTGATTTAAATGTCTATATCTTGACTATGCGAAATGCAGTACAGCAGCCTACTAATTTGATAATAGCTGTATTTGTTAAATCGAAGAATTGGTCTAGAAAATTGGTTAATGATGTATTTTCTCCAATAATATTCCTGTTTTCTATCATGCATACATCAACAGTTACTCATCTTGAGAAATCTAATGACTTACTATCATCGGCTTTATCTATTAGTGATTATAAAGAAAAAAATATGCTGGTGGTTATATTGTATGAATTTATTGTTGCGAAATGTATGCATATTCTATGACTCAGAATATTTTACTGTTTCTTTTGAAATAACTATCAAGTCAAGAATGAAGTACATGACACAAACTATAGACGATACACTAACGAGATATATCGAATAATATATGAATGTCAGTACTTTTCTTTTGTTTGTTTGTGGTTAGTTTGGCGATAATAATATTGATGTCAACAGATATTGGGATCCACATGTTGGTGTGACTTTAGGTCTTCATCTGCTGTAAAAACAAGATTTGCAGTCACATCCAAAGATATTTCTAAATGACTAGTGCATGTCTATTATTCTTTATTTTTTCTCGACAGCATCTGAGTAAGCAAATTCATTGATAACTACATGAATTTGCTCCATTTTTCTAGATTTTGGTTCGATTAAAATGTCAGATAAATCGTGTGTTGTCTTTGCATCTACTCAGCTACATGACACACTTTCGACCATCTTTCATCTCTTGCAAGCTAGGGAACCTCATCAACATTAATCAAATTCTAAATCATCATTAATAATTCTTACTGGGCGGTGAAGCCTAGTGAGTACATTCATATAATAAAGGGATTTCACTTTCTCATTGCGAATACATATGCATAGTTCCAAGATGTAATCTTGGTTTGTTTCTTCAACTAAATTTAGAACATACTGATACAAATCAAATAGAAATGGGTCGGTCTTTCTTTACAAGTTTGCAGACATGATACATTAGAAGATACGAGCAGGAGCGTAGACATATCGGCATACCCCTGATTGGTCCCCTATTACGTCCTCCACCAACTCGTCCCCCGTTAATTGATTCCGAATTCGTGCCCCGATTTTTTTTCCGAATTTGTCCCCACCCATATTCGTCCCCACTCTAAATTGGTCCCCATTTCTATTAATTACTGCTTGATTTCAAAAAATATGAATTTCTATGGTAGTTTTAGTAAAAGTGAAAGACAATTTTTATTGTAAAATGAACAAGTGAATATAAACATTTTTTGCAACAATAAGAAAGAATTAATAGAAATCTAAGAAAAATGTGTTAATTAATATCAGAAGACAAATCATAATTTGAGATGGCTAGTCTTAACAGCTAGACCACATTTAATAGCTAAATCCATCTGACCAAATTGTCCATCATAGAACTGTTTACAAATAAAAAATATCGATCCGTCAGCCGTGGACACAGTCATTACATGCATCTTTCTTATAGGCTGCTGGATTATACCAGAAGAAATTAATCCGATTGCCATTGCCACTAAGCTGTGTATATAGAGAGAGCGAAGAATGAACATTTCAATGTTAAATAGAGTGGGGACGAATCCGGAGTCAATTAAGCAAAAAAATATATGATGGGGACGAATTCAGAATCAATTTAACATAAAAATTCTACGATGGGGACGAATTCGGAGTCGAATTTTTGGGGATCAGTTCGGTTCAATTAAAAAGGGGACGAATTAAGACTAACCCGACATATCCCACCGGTGAAAGAAAATAGTGTAATCGTCATGCACCATTAGTCAACAGATCTTTAGATAATTAAACTATTATGATGTTAGTAGAAGAGAGATCTGAGTATTTCAATTACCCATTTAGATCAGATATAAATCATTTACCACAGTTTTTAATGAGTTATTATACGTGCGCCCGAATAATTGTTGGAAACATACTGCGTGATACACGTTTTCACTTGTCCAGTAGTATACTATCTGATTTTAACTAAAGAAAAACAGTCAAAGATCATGCGGAAGTCGATAAAGTTCTTAGATGATCACGGCGAAATTTCAACTTCATTAAACATAAGCAATTGCGAAATACTCGTAGAGAACATAGCGACAACTTGTGCAATATAGATCGAACCAATTAGAATGATCGATTAAGAGCCCTGCTATTTTTATCTTGCCTCTGTACACTTATCAACCTGTTCAGGACTATGTACTTTTCGTTTGCCTCAGCATTACATATTTTTCTCACGACATGATATTATTGAATACAACTGAATACTAATTGTTGCTAACAATAATATTTTAATTCTAACGGAATCCAGCTTTCTACACTGAACGCTTTCAATTGTAGTTTCTACATTCTAAGCTGCGCTGACACTTTGTGGGAATATCTGATAAAGTCATTTTATTCTTCCGACTTCATTTTGTAAAAAGCGTATCTTGCTGTGTACTCAAAAAAAGTGAGTACACTCTAGATTCGGTCAGTGTGTCCGTCCGCTAACGCGATAACTTTTGAGAGCCTCATCCAATTGTCATGAAATTCTGCGCACAGAATGATCTCATCAATATCTCAGTCGAATTCGAAGATGCGAGGGATCCGTCAGGAAATGACTGTGTTATCGAAAAAAATGTCATTATTGACCAGACCATCCCTGAGGGGGAGTATAGGGATTTTTTTCTCAGAATTATTCACAACATATATAAATCGACTCAGTTTTTGAATTACACATAACGATACGATGCAAATCCGATGTTTCCGCATTTATCTTATATACATTCAGTTAGTAATTTAGAACTCAACAAGATAGTAAACTTTGGTTTTTGCGAGTTCCATGCCGGAAAAGTTTTGCACTGTCCTCAGTTAATTAACCATTCCTTTTAATGATCCATTAACGATTAAGAGGAAATTATTTCTCTAAACGCTACCCCGTGTAAGGATAATATAATCAGGGTTGTCACCTCTTCCGCTTTTTGCGGAAAGTTTTCGCTTTTTCACTTTTTTTCCGCTACTTTTCCGCTGTTCCGCTTTTTTGTATAAAACGTGTTGCATATCAAACATACGTGCAGAATAATATTTGATATTATTAAATCAATTCTTATTGTTTATAAATACCGTGCATCTGCGGGCCAGCATCGCAAAGTGACGTATGGCAATAAATTATAATTTTTGATTATTAAGATAAAAAACTGTTTTTGAATCTTGCGAAAATACTTCACAACGGCTGTTAACCATTCATTCTAAGAATAAAAATGAAGCTGGTCCCCCCTCCCACTGTTATCTATTTTATTTTTTTCAACTGTTGCAATGAAGAAAAGAAATAAACATATAATTGAAAATGAGTTTAAAACTCATTAGAAGATTTCGCTTCAAAAAATCATTTTCTTGTATCTTTTCTTGCTATAAAATCTGTTAATATTTGCCCCATATCAATTTCAAATTCTTTTTCAATATTTAAAAGTGCAATATCAGACAATCTTTCTTGTTCCATACTATTTCCTAAATGTTTTCCCTTTGCTTTGCAAAATCTTGTTTCCGATATATTTTGGTTACTACATATACGCTATTAAAAATGTTTTTCAGGTATGGCAAATTGCCACCAATTGCCCTCTGGTGGCCCACCGATGATACCGTGAGTCATCATTCTTTTATGTTTTGAAACTTTTATGAAATAAAAAGAAATCCAATAAATATGAAAAAATGCCTGATATTCTCAGAAGCAATACAAATCTGCAAAAATGTAAGCTTCCGCTTTTTCTGTTTTTCTTTCCGCTATTTTCCGCTTTTTTAGATCAGTTTTCCGCTTTTTAGACTTCATCAGATGGCAACCCTGAATATGATACGAAAAAGCATTCTATATAAAAGATCGTTGAACCTAATTAGTAGACATGTGACAACATTATTTGCAAATTGAAATATTTTTAATTTTGAGTAGCTAAACAAAGTTGTATAGAACTCTCACATTTTCATGGAGCGATTATAAATATCTCATGCGTAGCAATGTAATACAACTTTCATACAATCAGAAGAGTGAATAATGTCTTATACAGATTTATACGCTGGCAACGATAAGATTAAAAATCTATCTCAGGAATCAGTGAAAAACAAAATTTCATATTTTCTTTTTCATCTTCATTCATTTGAAATTAGAATTGAGATTTAGTTAAATAGTTGACTAGACCGAGAGAAAGAGACATGTTTCTTTCTCTAATCCACTATGTTATTTAACTAAATGTCGATTCTAATTTAAAATAAAATGCAAAATAAAACAGAACACACCATTTTGTTTTCACTAAAGCGTGGGACAGGTTTATAATTTTTTCTCCAGAAGTTCTGTATTAATAAAATAGAATCTGCTGCATTTATTCGACGGCGAGCATATATAGCGTAGTTATTAATGCTAGCGAATTGAATTCAAAATTTATTTCAAGAACTCATAAATTTGATTTAAATTTGAACTCTAGTTTATCATATTGATGAATAACTTTATACATAAAGTAAAGGAGGATTGAAGTTTTCTTGAAATACAAATCTTGAACTGAACTAATTTATATTCGCAGTAATGTTTTGCATTTCATTTTAAAAAAATTTTATTTTAAAAATAAAACACTAAAAATACAATTCAATTAATTAAAGGAAATTCATTTTGATTACATTAGAACCAAAATCTTATTTACAGAACAATAATTACAAAGTCTATCGATTTTGTTTTTCAAATCAATACATTAATCATATTAAGAATAAACACATCCGCTAAAAGCTCTACAGTTATTCGTGACTAGAAGAATTCTCTCTCAGCGTAACCACACCTTATTCTTTGTTTTATGTACAATGCATAACTTCAATTTCATTTTCTTCTTTAATTGACGTTAATGTTGAAGTACGCCGAAGCGCAGAGGAACGCCTTCGATACTGTGAACCAAACGGCATTGGATAATTTTTTATACCAGCCATAGTTTGCTGATGACCATGAAAACTTGACGTATGTGTATCAACTGCCGTAATATAATCACCATTGTTTGATGAACGAATTGGTGCTGCTTGATTGAAATTACAAAGCACTTTAGATATAAATTTTGAAAGCCGTTTACGAACAGTTCGTTTGTCGGATTTCATCGTTGAACTATTTTAGTAATAGTACGATAATATGTGAAAAAATTCGTTCATAACATGGATCAATAACTTACCATTCAGTATTTAATTGTGGTTGTAAGTTATTGTGAGGCATAATTAAGATTTATTCAATCTAAATGATAGAATCAAAGTTCAGTTTATAATTGATGATGGGAAAATTATTTTAAGATGCTTAAAAAAAGTGGCGAGAGAAAAATACTGATTATTCATTCTCTATCTGCCGAGTCGAAAAAAATTTTAAAAAATTCGAAATTTTTCTATCGCTGTCTCTATTTATTAGTTTTTGATCTACAGTATGAAATGTAAATCAGTCTCTTTTATATACTTTTCAATAACTGATTCTCTTTCGTTTTTTGCATTTTGGAGAACGCAAGGCATCTGCATTTGAAAAACAGTTTATAACCCTGTTTTTTCCTCTTTTATTTTTCAATCAAAGGGCAGTTCATCGCGTGACGTTTTTATGTCGTTCTTCGAGCCTACTGAAAGAAGAAAAAAAACATCACACACTAGTGCGAATCATGGAGAATAACTATTTGTGACATCGTAGAAGTGAAGAAAGATTAAAAGAAAACAGACCATGTTACCAAGGTCACCAATTTGTGTCGTAAACGAAGCTAAAAGGAATGTCAGTCGACGTAAGAAAGAATATTGCGAGTAGAATAATCTTTATACTCGACACATTCATGCTTAACCTAAATTATGGAGTCTTTAATCAAAATTTTGCATACTTACGGTGTTGGAATTCGAACTTTATTCTACTCATAAAATGAGAAGAAAATCCAACTACGAAAAAGAATTAGTTTAACGATGCCAATGAAGCTATGCAAGAATACTTAATCTCATTCTATGATGATTTTTCAAATGCAAAACTTAGCTTTCTTTTTTTGTGGAAAGGAGAATAGGAAGACACATACTGAATAATATTCTAATCTACTTATCTTACACTTTTTGCTTTCTTGGTTTTTATACTCATTTGAATATTTGATTTTGAGCTTGAGGTTTCAAATATGCGAGTATTTTGTTGGCAAAAAGACTATTAAGATTGTTTCGAGAAATTTTACACTCAATCAAAACTATTGATAAATCTGTCAGAGAAAAATATTTATTTCTAAGACACTATTCGTCAAGATTCGAGTAGATTTTTATCAGCTGCCTATTTATAGTTATTTGTGTAGAGATAATCAAATGCGCAAAAAAAAGAAATTTTGTTTTCGATCGAATAAAACAAATATTTCTAAGACATGTTCAGAAGCTTTAAAAAGTTGAAAAGTTCCATTAAGAAAAAACAAGGGTGTATGTAATAGAGAACAATGAAATGTCGACTTATGAAAGAACTGTTTACCACTATGCATTACAATGACCTTTATTCAAAATTCCATTTCATTCTATTTGCTTGATCGAATTTGTACTTTTAATTAGCCCAATTTACAAATTTTTCGTTTGATCATTGAAAATTTTTCATGTTGGATACACAAATTAGAACCGTAATGTTTTGTATTTTTGTTTATTTTTTTGTAATCATGTTTAGATTTTAGTTTACTTAAGGAAAGAAGTTGACCCTTTTTGTTTTTGAATTCGTTCTCTAAGGCATAAAAATCTATATTGCTTTTGTTTGGTTGCAAAAATATGGGTGAGAGCTCTCTCTCATTCGTTGTTTTCTTTGAGTAAAAATACCTCTTCTTCAATTTTAGTTATCAAACCATATAAGCAACACAAATCTTATTTGAGGCAATTTGATTTTAATCTTTTTCATCAGAAACAAATTCGAGTGATATTTAAAAAGTCACGTCAATCAATGGCGTATTTCAATATAGAAAGATATGTTAATTCATCTTTAATTCAACGTTTATTTTGTCTCCGGAATTTTTCTGCATTGAAAAAATCTTAATTTAATATACGCATGATACGAAAACATTCTCTTTTTTCTTTCTTCTTGATTTGATGTTTTTATCGCAACGTAAATCAGTCAATTGGAATCGAAAATAAAATGTCAGTACAATGCAGATTGTGAGTGAAGTCGAATGAATGTGCACATTAATATTGTTAACGTTTGAGTATCGGGATATTATTAGCTTTCATTTGTTTTTGTAGGAAGCAAAAAATTTTTACTAAAATTAGTATTAATATTTTCTCTAAGTTCAATGATATTTTAGTAAAAATGGGTTGATTTTACGTAATCACAACTTGAGTATTTATAACGATTGTGCAATAACATACAAACGATAATAGCGAAAAAACTTCTTTGGTTTTCGAAAATTTTGTTTCTCACTTTAACTGATGTAAGCCTAGATTACATCGAATGGTTTCTTTTTCTTTTATTACATAAAAGAAATAAGATTGTGAAGGAAATGTTTTTAAACTGAGACTAACCATTTCTGATTATCGTTATTCCTATAAAATTAAATTACCAACGATTTCATAAAAAAAAAGATTTTATTCTTTACGATGAATTAATCGACGATATCTTTTGCTTCAGAAATGTAAATTTGAATTACTTTATATAGTTAGTTTCAAGTTTATCAGAGCGTATACAATTTCAGTCAAGAGACAAGTTAATATTCTTCACTATTTTCTCCAGACTGAAAAGCATTTACAGGGATATTTATTGCACATGAAGAAGTCTTTTATCTGAACTCTCATAATTTTGTCCTGATGCTAAATGTAATCTATTCAAAAACTTGAACTCTAGCTTCATCACAAACTTCCATAATTTAGGTCTCCTCCACTGTTAATGTCCTACGTACAAATGCACAAGATTTATAATAATTTTTTCCCTGTAGCCTTCTCAAAGTTGAACTGGATATTAGAAATGATGTCAAAATCTATTGATATAATAATATTTTGCTTGTTTTCTTTTATCTCGACGATGTACATCCTCATATATCGCCTAGAAAAGTTCAGTTCAACTTCATGCAAACTAAATCAAATCTTGGTGGAATAAGAAAATTTACACTCTTCGTGAGCTTTTCCTTGAGTTATTATTATTCGATTCCAATATCCACTGATTATCAAAATATTTTTCTACTTCGTTCATTCATTCAACAACATGCCCTATTCAATATGATTGATTTAGCTCTCTGTCTTGCAAATATTTGAATGAAAGTTTTAGTTACATTAATTCGGAGTATTTCGCCAATTCTATTTTTATAAAAACATTTACTTTAAACATAAATACACTCAATAATAAAGCAAAACAATCCGTTGACATAAAATAATGACTAATACGACCTTCACGAACAAATGAAATTCTTGAAATCCACGAGTTGGGTGTGGGTGTTTGGGTTTTCAGGAAGAAGTCTTCTTTACACCCACACCAAGCCCAAAATACTGGCTCCAACACTGGAATTAAGGGGTCAAATTCTGGTTCTTTTTTGGTCGTCTTCCCAAATACTGACATAGATTAAACACTGGCCAGGTAAGTACTTGGGTCTCCATGGCAGATTATTGGGGTTCGCAGACCCCGTTGATGCATTTCCTTGGTGAGGTGTGAATGATCCGGGATGTGCCCCGCGTATGCGTTTGGACATGTAAATAAAATCAAACGAAGAAAAAAAGCGATTCTCATTGCAATGCAACTTTTATTTCAAGACAAGACAAACGACACAAATCAAAACGACGTAATCTAATTGTTAGTATAGGTTTCATTCGATGTCAAAGCGTTGAACACCCTGACTATGAGTGACATAGAGGTTGCCATCCTGATCGAAGGATAAACCGATGGGTGAGTGCAATGGGTCCCCATTGCCCACGATGGTAGTTCCTTGTGGTTTATTTTGAGGCCAACGCATGATTCGTCCATTTTGCGTATCTGCCACATAGAGAGTACCCAAGGTATCGACGAATATTCCTCCAGGATGCGACAATTGATTCGGAGAACTCCCTTCTAGTTCATCTCCAGCAATGCAAACACCTTCCTGTGCATCTTTATTCCATTTCATGACACGATTATTCTCTGTGTCCGACACGTAGACAGCTTGTTGTTGATCTACACAGAGGTAAGTCGGATTGCATAATGAACGGAGGTCATTAGACGGACCATTTCTACCAGCGACAACAGTGCCATTCTTTATGTCTTCTAGTGAATATCGTAATACTATATCATTGTCGATATCAGAGACATAGAGATTTCTATGATCATCTATGGCTAATCCCCAGCAGGCGATGTCTGCGATGAGGATTTCACCTCGCTTGGTACCAGCACGACGTAGCCATCGTACAACTTGTCGACTCCCATAATTGCAGATAATGAGACTATTGGTCTCTTTATCGATGAGCACATCAGTTGGAGAATTCAACTGATTAAGGCCATATCCTTTACCCTTTCCACCAGCTACAACTTGTCCATTAGTATCCCCGATCTTCCATTCGATGATACGATGATTTGACTTGTCAGCAATGATGATCGTTTGATTCTCATCATCAATAACAAGACCATGGGGCGAGGCTAGCCGATTTGTAGCGGCGATTATTGTTTCAACCTGTTGTATGCCATCTTCTTCGCATTGTCCATGATGGCGTCCTCTATAGAGGACGCCGTGACGAAGAGGATAATTGTTTTCATCACTGTCCCCGCTACTGTCTTCGCCGCTGTCCTCAATGCTTCCAGCAACAACCATGCCTTCCTGTGACCAGTGTGCATCAGCAGATATTTGTGGAATGACTACAACAAAGAAGAACAGATGAAGCACCATAGGGTGTCTGGTCATTCAAAGAGACAATGAAAGCAAATTCATGTGTATTAATGTGATAAAAAGAAAGGATCTTGGACAGATATTTTTTATTTTGTTTTTGAGATGTTTAGTCATACTGAAGAATACGAGTCAGTAATTCAAAATAGACATCGAGATTCTACCATCGACAGTGTTTGTTAGATTTCTGAAAACGGGACGAATTTTCCATGCATATTGTTGAATGAATATGACGAGATATTCACTTACACTTATAGGACTATCTTGTAGCCATAACAGAACTCAAGAAAAGCAAGTAGTTCATTAAAAAACTAAGCATCGAAATTGGTCAATTTCAAAGCTGTAACTGAGAAATAAAATATGCATAGCAGTCGAAAACAAGAATATGTAAATGAAAGTTTGTGTATGCTATCAGAAAAGATTTTCTTCATTTCAAATGCAAGCGATTTAAAAAAATATATTTTGAATATATGAAATGTTTCATTTCTACTACTTTTAGTATGTATTCTAGTGACCAATAAGATATTTTTTAACTATGAAATTAAGTTCAAATATATTATTAAATCACGGACATAAGAGCAAAAAATGTATAATGATTGTTTTAGAAATATGAACTTGATTGACAGGGTATAATAATCAAAAATAAGAAAATCGTATTTGCAATAGAATAATACAAAACAATCGAATCCATCTTTGAAAAATTTCAAATTGCTGAAGTCTCTCAATCCTATGGAAGCGAAATGAAACTATGGGCAAATCTGATTGAGATGGAGAAACAAAAGCCTAAGTGAGCTAATCCATCTTCACTTAGTACCTGATTATAATAACAAAGAACCAAATGAATTGAAATAGTTGTGCCGAGAAGTACGTCCGTGTAAAGGACTAGATTAGATAGGGGTTATATGAACCGCCGAACGTCTACGTGTAAGTCATAGAGATGATGAACATACTGCAGTGACGTAACACATAATCGTCCACTGAACAGCGCGTAATCTTTCTGTGTATCTTTTCTCTCTAGATACCTTTCTCTTTCTCCGTATCACATTCTCTCTGAATAACTTTTGTCTCTATGTATTTTCTTCTCTCTCCGTTCTTTTCTTTTATGGTAGCGTATATAAGCGTGTGTTTTGTATTAGATGGATACGCTTGGATGCAGAGTATAGTTGAATAAGCGTCGTGTAATAAAACACTAAACTATGCCTCTCCATTTGTCATAGCGATTTTGAATGAAGTAGCTCGACTACCATCAATGCCGCTTATAACGGTAGAGTTAAACTTCTTCTCTTTTTCCGTTACAATAGTTACCCAGGTTGACTAAAACGGAGACCATTAGAGCATCTATTGAGTCAGAAAACGACGAGGATACGCGGCAATTACGATCGTTTACGATGAAAATAAGGTTCATAAACGGTACCGTATTACCTCATTCTAACGCGGATAGTTACACATCTGTATTTACCAATATCATAGACGGTGAGGTAAACGGCTGTTAACGGCTGATGTCAGCCATTGTATACGGATAATATTTCATATCGTTTATGGCAGTAAACATGCAATTGTTTCTCATTTTACTCTGCTCTCAGTATACGTCTCGTTTCCAGATTTGATGAGCTGTCTTAAGCATTTATAAAGATCCCTAAATCGACGATTATTGAATTACTTTATGAACAAATTAATATTCGCGGTTTAAAATGTTTTTATTTTAACTAAATAATTTTCTTAATGTATAATGCCAGACTCAAAGTGTTTCCTTTTGACTTTAGTGGAATAAAACATTGTTGAAAGAAACAAATAGCCATCATATCGAATATGGTTTCAATTTTCTATATAATGAAAGAAATTATTAAGTTGAACAAATGTTAGTTTGCCTGTATTTGGTATTTCTTAGGATTTTATATAAATTTAAAAAATTATTAATTAAATACATATTCTCAAATACCTTCTTCCGATTCTAGGCATAAATTAGAAGATTATTTTTCTTGAAGTCAATGGTCTTACGCAATTGAAACTTTTGTGGAATCTCAACTACTTAAATAAAAATCATTCTTTAAAATGAATAATACTTGCCATCGAGAAGCGGTCTTTGTTTCAAAATAATGAAGAAAAATAAAGAAAATAGAAGTACTGAAAATTCGAAATACCTCTTAAACTTATGTTTTAAATTGAATGAGCACCTGGTTTGAAGCAAACTTTTTCGTTTTCCATGTTTTTACAGTTTTCTTAAGAGTTATTACAGTCGTTCTTTTGCACCGTAACACTTATTTCGTTTACTCTATGTCAAATGTACAGCTTTTCTATTTTTTTCTGTAGAAACAAATAGAAAAGTCGCTTTATATCTTGAAGTCTCTCTTCATCCCATATGACGTCTTTCCGCTGACAGAGCTGAAATCCCTAACGTTTACGATGACCGCTAAGTTGCAGTTTACGGTGGTCCGTGAACTGTAGCTACTCATGAAGTCATCGTATTGTACCGTTGCTATATCGCAGATGACTACCCAAGCAGACGAACATTCGGGAAAACGCGTTTAAGCACTCAAATGGGAACCACGATATTGACTCATTGGTGCTCGTTAACAAAGCACAAGAAACGTGGTTTTTACGCAGAATCTTCATGTACTCAGCGTGAAACGGATAAAAACTCCAATTCTTAGCGTGTAAGTGCACGATTATTCGATAATTCAAAAGCTAATGCGTTTAAGCGCTAAGAATCGGAGCTTCTATCCGTTTTCACTCTCGGAACGTGAAGATTCTGCGTAAAAACCGCATTAATGAATCACAATCGCGGTTCCCGTTTGAGTGCTTAAACGCGTTTTTCCAAATATTCGTCTGCTTGGGTATTAGTAAATGATCAGTCGTAATTAGATATGGCCCAAGCCCAAACCCAAACCGTTTGAACTCGATAATGCCGAGCTCGACTCAAAGTTTGGACTCGAGTTCAAACCGAGCTCAATCTTGCAAAACTCGGTATCGAAACTCGAATTTGTGCTCGAGTTGGATACATGTTTAGTCGTAATGGTGATCGTATTCTATCATATTATCATCGTTTACGGTCGTTCACTGTTCGTTTTATATG
>OENM01000694.1:28610-49228 GCA_900239745.1 Rotaria magnacalcarata
TTTGCAGAGATGTCGTTCCTATTTTGGAATTGGTGGGAAATATGTTGGAAACGTCGGAGGGACTCGTAGGGAAAACGGCGTAAATATTCCGTCGGAGATCCACGCATTTCCAAGTGTTTCCGTCCCGGGACGTGTATTCGGATCACAAAAGGATGGTGCCGGATTTTTTCCTGAAATTTTCCCGGTGTTTCCATTGGGATATGAGTGGAAAGATGTTGGGAAAATCCGTTCCGGAATACTGCTTCCATAAAATCTCCGGGATACTACGGAACCGGCCGTTTCCGTGCCGGATCGTTCGACCTGGGTAGTATTTCTTGTTGTGCTTGGGGGAGAATGGAACAAAAGGGAAAATTCCATGCGAAATGGGGGAAAGTATAGGCGAAAAAACATGTCCTTACTATCTCCTTAGACAGGATTTTTCTACTGCTAAGCCATTTTAGCTTGTCCAGCGACTTTTGAATGTTTTCGAGACATCTATTTACTGTAGACTTTAACGACGGTCTACTTGTCCATCAGAAACCAAAGTAATTAAAGGACTCTACTAGGAGTGTACAGCTCACGCTCATTTTGAAATGAGCGCGAATGATCGATCGTGAGCATGAGGGTTTTCAGTTGTCAATAACCAAAGCTGTAGCTAATTTTACTTCTTTATAACTAGTGCTACGAACCTCAAAATCACTCGTACTCATTCAACCCCCATAGCTGGTAGTCACAGATGACCGCTCACGAAAATGAGCGTGAGCTGTACACCCATAAGCTCTACTATATCCAGTTTATGTACTACTATATAAATATCTACTACGAACTTTTTAATTTATGAATATAAATCTGTACCACAGTCTTTCCGGTATTTATTGGCTGTTTCCATAGGTTGGAATATTCAGCGACCCGATCATATACTCTGCTACCTTCCTGCTCTAGATACTCTACTAATGGGTGTGGGTGTGTGGGGATACGGGTGTGCCCACATATACGAGTAGATCATCATAATCTACATCTACCCACACATTAACCATCCACACCAATCCTCATTTCTGATTTTATCAGTAGTTAATTGGTTTCTTGAAAGCATTTTAAGTGATTATTTTGTGGAACATCAAACGAAACGAGTGTTGAAGTATATGGGATAGCAAATTTGCACTATCTTCCGTCTCTCTCTCCTCATCAAACATCATGGCTGACATTTCTTCATCACCAATTCCGCGTCAGAGACTATGCTAGACAGCCTTAATAAGCTAACAAAGATCGTGTATAACTAAGATCTAATTGAAATACCTATGGAGTACTTCATTGTTCGAGTTGCATATTATAGAACAAGCAATGCCGAAATTAATCCTAAGTATGTATTAAAAAAGACTAGCTTGTAAGCGATCTGCAACAACTACTTCACTGTGTTTCACATTTTAATTCTACAAAGTTTGCACGGAAGACTTACAGTTAAAAGAAGTACCATCACGCAGCTCTCAATCAGCTCTGTTTTGATCCAACGAAATCTGAGTTAGAGTCAGTCGTGTATTGAATCAATACAAGAAATACTTGTATCATAGACTAAGATATCCTACGTAACTAAGATGAAATTTTCGGTATGATAATTTCGACAATAACTATTTTGATACAACAATATGGGACTCTCCATATCGAAAGTTGCCCGCAAAGCACTGAAATTCGTATATTTGACGATTTCTCTTCAATATTGAAAACGTTATTTCTTCGAGCCTTTGATGAAAAGAATTATCATACAAACTTATATTTTTCTACAGAACAAAACATGTATGACTAGCTGTTGCATATCAAAAAGAACCTATAACAGTCTAGTATCACGATTTTCATTTGATTATAAGTTACATCAAGACGGCAAAAATACTGATACTGTTTCGTGAATGTGAAATCTTCCGCCGTCGATTCATCCTATAGTATAAAACATGCTGTTTTGGCTCATAAGCAATTATTTGATGACATTGAGAGTCATACATAGGAAATTTGACTTGCGTATTCGTTTCGATGAACTAATAGATGACGATCAAAGAGGAGAGATTTTGAGAAATTTAGCTATACTAGCGAGGCTTTCATGCTCAACATAAGATGTTCTCCGCAATTACAGTAGAATCCGTGTTCAGCAAAAGTTGTCTACTCTCGCTGTCATATATTTGTCAATATAATATTAAATTTCTATTTAAAACCTACGATTACTCTACGATTCAAAGTGTAACGATACTTTCTAATGGTTTACTTACCACGATCAAAAAATTGAGGCCGAAGTTCTGTTGGTAAAATTAAAAGTATTTTATTACGTGTTTAGTTGTTTTCCTTTGCGTCGCAGGTCGTTGTGTCGTGCTGTTCAAATGATTCTTTCTTTCTTTTACAATATGGTAACGATTTCTAGTCATAATTGTCTGCTCTTTCTCCATAATCTTTCTTCCGTTGTTTTTTTAAATTCTGGCCGAAGAAATACTCTCCGGCAAAGTAAATATTACCGAGAGATAGTAAGAGTTTGATGGAAAAAGTGCACGGCAAAGTAAAAGTAACATATTGATGCGATGAAATTTAATTCAAAATTGTTTAAAGAGCGTTGCAAACGAGACAACTAAATCATTTCTTAAAATTTTCTATTAGGATCAGCAGTGAGAACGATTCAACCATAGAATCATAAAATTCTCACTATGTCCGATACAATCAGTTGATGCCATTGATTTGAAATCCATTTCAAATTAGTCATCTGATTGTAAGAAAGTTATTCATTTACTAAAACAAAACATTTTCGCGAGATTCTAAAATTTTAATGGTATCAATTTGTTATGTTTCTGAATTGTTATTTTCATTGTATAACATTTTACAATAATTATTCGTCATTGTCTTTAGTGTGGGGTGTGGACATGAGTATGAGTATCTTCTCTGCATTGATACGGATACTCAAACCCACACCCCACACCCTAGGAACACATATCATAGTTCACGATTGATGGAATTCAATCGTATTCAATCTTAAGACAAAACCTTCATGTTAAAAGCAATAAATTTTCAGTTGGATTACATATTACTGAAATTTTAGCTCGAATCCGAAGATAAATCACACTAAAAAAACAGGAAACATTTTGTTCAGATTCTTTTCTTGGCAATACAGGAGTTTCAACAGAGAATAACGTAGGTTAAAAAATGTTTCTTTTGTGAAGATACGCAAATAACCTTCATATACAATAGATAATCCCCAACAGTTTGAGAACAGAGAACAATAAGCAAAATCAAAAATTGAATAAACATCATTGAAATTAGCTTCTCTATTTTTTCTTCTTAGTCTCAGGCCTCTTTCAGAATCATTCTAACTCCATCGTTAATTAGTAATCATATAGTTTAGCATTTTTTATTTATTAGATTGGAATCCGATGGACTCCAGATCCAGACCGTCAACAAGTGTAAGGCAAAAAACAGGCGTGTCAGTAGTAAAAAATGAGAGGAATATTTTCGAACTACAGTACAATTGATATTTATCCGAATTAGAAAGTCAAATGAAAATGCATTTGAAATATTTTTAACAACAGGACTTTCACTAGTAAAAAAAGATAAAATGAATTCTTTTATTAAGATAAATATACGGCAAACACTGTTTCAAAGATCATATATATCGAAAAGTACATATAATATGTTGACAAAGAGTTCATATTATCTAACATCAAATCGACAAAAAAAAACTGAAGGCTGAATCATCATGTTTTATTTTACTTAAGATTCGAGGCAAATGTTGATCTAAAAAAATCACGATTGAATATTCCAACAGATATTCGTCCTGTGAGACAGAAAATCGGTGTAAAATCTTTTTGAATCATCCAATCACGCACAAATTGACTTTCTTTGTACAAAAAAAAGTAATCTTCTTTATTATTCACTCTCTAAATAATGATAAAACAACTCATTTTCAACGTGAAATTTGCTCTCGTATATCATGCTGAGTTTGTCTCAAGTTTCATTTCAATTAAAATGTTCGTTGATATTCTTATCTATTTATTTTTCTTATTAATACAAATAGAAGTAGACCATTAGCAAGTAAACTACTACAATGAATTGGATAGCAGCAGTAAGTAAATAATGTTTACTAGATGATTTTTAATAATACTTCTTAACTTTTCTTGCATATAGCAATCCTATATTGTTGGCTACACTGCAATCATTCGATCAGAATCTTTGGTTTTTATGCACAATTATTTATTCACATGGTCTATAGCTATATTTTTCTCGTTGATTCCTACTATATTATTTATATGTGCACCATCATCACTTCGTACAACTCGTACGTCACATTTTCTTCTTATATGTCTGGTATGTTTATCAAATATGTGTTCTCTTTATATTCATCCATATATGATCAGTACTCATGGTGAACTAACTTTATCATATCATTCATGTCGTTTTATTGTTTTTATATCAACATTAGCGAAACCAATGGAACTTTATGTAACATTATTATTTAGCATTGAACGATTATTTACAAAAATTCTATCAAATTTCCTTTTACAATTTACTAATCGTCGTCAATTATTTCAAAGATTATATTCGCTTTGTATTTTTCTTGGTACAATTCTCATATTTTCAACTCGATTATATAGCGTTTTACTACTAATTAAACGGAATCAATCTACCAGCGATCAATCCAATACTGATGACGTTGATACAACTGACAAAATAGCTACTATAAATAATAGCTCATCAGATCGAAATGTTACTTTTAAATATTGCTTTAGTTCCATGGATATCGATGAATATGCAACATTTCTTTCGTTTTATACTATACAATATTGGTTTGAATTTCTTGCATTCAGCATAACTATTCTTATTCTATTGATTATTATTATTCATCAATTTTGTTTACCGCGTATTCAACGACCAAATGCATTACATTATTTAAGTGTTAATACAAAACTTTATCTATCACTTTCATCGTGTACCATTGCATCGGAATCAATCTTACTTTTCTTCCATTATATTGTCGATGACGCCGACAATGATGGCACCACTTTACAAATAGTATCACTAAAGTGTATGCTATTTGTATACAGTTTTCGTTGTATAGTTCTTCCATTGGTCATATGTTTAGCGACGTGCGATCCGTTAAAGCAATTGCTTATGGAAATATTTATTGCACGTTCTTATCTTGATTATATTGACGAAAGTGATACTACGACTACAATAGATAATCAAGCGGAATCATTTTCACCTACGAAAAGAAAGAATCTTGATATATATCAACGAATTCGTCGAAAATTTATAAAAATTAAAACTTCAAATGATAAAGAATATTTGGCTGGTGAAGAAACATAGGATGATTAATGATCGAATTCATACATAGAATTTATGACCATAATAAAAGATGATCGTTCATTTTGTTGTAATTCTAAATCTTTTTGTTTATGTCGTTAAAGTTAAAACTATTGCCAGCAACACAGATTTCTTTCTTTTCACATTCGTTAAGGATATTTTAGTAATAAATTGCTGCAAGCTGCCGAGATTTATTGTAATCATCCTAGATTTTTTAACAGATTCTAATAGACAAACAATCGAAATATTTCGATTGATTGAGTCAATTTTAGGACAGTAGATTATTTTATTTCTGGATTAAATACAACAGAAATATAACTAAAGCATTGTCTTTTGTTCGATGATTTGCATTTCTGTTGGATGTGTGTTGTCAGTTGGCAACTGCGAAGATTTCTATAAAATACGCCAGATCAATCAATTCAAAGCTTTAAACAAGAGACATTCAATTGTTGGGAATTATTCATCTTCATACGATAATGATCTCGTCGTGTACTAATGAATTTTCGCAGGTTTAAAATAATAGTTCTTCATTTAAGTAGGGTATAATGATCAAGTTTATTCGAGAAGGATTTGTTTTGTTTTACTTGAAATTTTGGAGGACTAACATATTATCGCTATAGACTTGTTTTGATTAATCAGCTGATTTCGCGCAATCAATTTGAAATAAATTGAAACAACCATCATTCTTCAGAAATAGACTTCGAGTTGAAATTCTTCAAAGCTAAATTCTACTCGTAGAGAATGTATGCGGCCGAGCATATGTTTTCTTCTATAGACTAAAATTCTATTCTTACTTTATTTGATGAACAAGGAAGAAGTGCATCTTTCCATGATATCAATCATGATTGATCCACTGTCTTCGGATCATTTGAACCTAAACATTCAAATCAATGTCAATATTATTTTAATAAAAAACAAAAATCGAATTTTACCGAATACAAATTTTGCAAGTAAACCGAAAATAACAGTAAGAAAAACCCCATTAAAAGAATACCACATGATTGCCATTGAACAAAGTGGTAGTAGTGGATTATTTGAACTAATACATAAAAAAACTCGTGTTCATAATATTTAAAAAACATGGATAATACCTTGATTGTCTAGTAAGTGATTGAGTACTATTAATCATTGGAAAACAACCATAGATAGATGTTGGTCATCTTTCACTTCTAGTTATATGTTATTTTATTGTGAGACTAATTCTGAGGAGAATCCACATTTGAAATATTGTGCACAAAACGAATACTACCCGAACACTTTATGACAAAAAGATAGAAAAAAACTTGATTAATATATAGTTTTTGTTTTAGTCGATATGCTCACGCGACTATTAACTCGCGGAGCAAAAAATCCTAGTAAATAAATGCCAAGAATTGGTGGAACAAATGAACCCGCAATTTGAAAAGTAATCACAAGTATATGATCAACTAAATACGATACAATAAACGTCAAAAATAAAATGAGAAGAGCTACAGTAAAATAAAATAAATTATTATTTTCGTATAAATATTTCATCATACATAAACTTACATAGAATCTTGGAAACAAAATCTTGTATTCTACGGGACATGGAATGGTCAACTATTATTCGTTTATAAATACCTTTAACAATTACAGTTGCCATGCTATTAATTCCACTTGAAATTGTACTTAAAGATGCGTCCATAATACCAGCAATAAATAGACCTGTTAAGCCTGGATATTGTCCCAATGTTTCAGGTACAAATAAAGGATATAACTAAAAACGAATTATATTCCATGAAATTTGCTTTTGTCCGAGTTGAAAAATTCTCTTACTTGATCAGGTTTAGAAATACGTCTAGCTCGTAAAGGATCGCATTGATTATATTTAGCGTATATAATACATCCAATGAATCTACACAATTCAATAAATGTTACATGCAAAATAAAGTTCAACCAGGCAACGCTATGATTGGAATTGATTTAAAATTAAAAAGTTTTTCAGCGCAGCCCCGTTGGGGCTAAAATGTGGAACTCACATATTTCGGACAGTTAGATACTGATCAAATAGAAGTTTTAGTTTTTCAGTGTAGTGAGATCATATTCTGTTCAAAAATAAGATAATAAAACCTTTTTAACATTTGAAGTTTACTGGATTCATCAATAGGAAATATTACTAGAGAGAACGCATGAAAACTTTTTGTTTAGAATATGTTAGTATGCTCAAGTGTTGAGTGGTTTCATTGAGAAATATTGTGAATGATAATAGTTTAAACAGTATTTAGGATATAGCTATCAATATTGTTGAAAAATTTATATTTTTTCGTATTACCAGGTGAGAAATTGATACTTTTTGTTCATAACCGAAAATTTGATAAAAGCTTCCCAGTGGATGGAAAAGTTCCGAATTGTAAATACACTAAAGTGGTTTCAAGCTCTAGATTAAGGTATTTGTGTGAGAAAAAAAAGATTAAAATCTTCATCTGTTTATTGTAGGTGATAGAAGGAACGAGTGTAATAGTAGCATGAACTACTTGCTAGCTTCTGTAGCGATAGCATACACTCGTTGCTAACGTTTGTAATAATAAAAATATGCGCTACTATCGTAACTATGGATTATAGTAATAAAAACGACAAATTTTGATGATTAATTAGTGATTAAATCCTAATTATAACGATTTCTAATTAGTGAAACTAGATTTTTATCAGTGATGTGAATAGTGGTGAACATAGGGAATCGATCTGTACAAAAATTTTATCTAATTAGTGCACCGAAGTGTTAGTTTTTTCATGTTTTGTGTCTGTAATGGGGAGGGGGGGGGTGGGGTACAGGGGAGCCGCAAAAACCTAACAATTAAACTTACACTCACTATTTTCTTCGAAAATATATGTGAGTTCCACAAAAAATTCTTATTTTGAGAAATATACTTCTGTGCTGTTCGTGTATTTTTAACACACATAAATCGGTGTACTTGCGTTTGAACACATGAACATACTGCTATAGTATAACAACACTCCAAATTGTATATCGAGTCGATAAGTCAAATGTTTCACTAGAAAATCAAATTATTATCTATTTCTGAACTGTTATCTACATACTTAGCAAATTATATTCGGTTACCAGCCATAGCAATATCGAATACTTTTTGAATTCCATCAACACGAATAACTCCTAATTAGACTATGCGTCATTAAGTAGAACGTAAATTTTGCTTTAAAAAATACCGAAAATAATTATTAAAATTGAGGCCAAAAGTATTAATATTGTTTGTGTAACGTCAGCCCATATGGCGGCTTTCATGCTACCCTAAACACGACTCTAGCTACTTTAGGTAGTTTTGCTAAATCATATCTTACAACACTTGTGCAAAGTGTACAAATAATTCCGCATGAACCAATAGCAAACCATATGTGCAATCCAGTTACTTGACTCAATGCTAAACTTGGTCCAGATAGAATGATAGGTATGAAGCAAGTCTAGAAGCATAAAATTTATAAATTAAAATGTTGTTATTTTTCTTCTTCATCCTCCACTTACATTGATTATAAGAAAAGTGCTGGTTATAACAATTCGAACGGACAATGAAAAACGTTGTTCTAAATACTAAAATGTCAATAGTTCAAACCTAAACGTAGCAAAAAGTCTATAAATATATATAGTGTACACACGGTATATAGACTAATGTGTCCTAATCGACGAAATATTGGAATAAATATATTTGCTGTAGAGTAAGTACCAATCAGCCAAGCGATACCGGCTAAACATAAACTTCTAGATAATTGAATTGTATATTTTCACAAGGAAATATTGGTTCCAATACATATACATATTTTCATATGGGTAAATTTCAGCGGGACCTCCAAGCAAACTAGCTGCTGATATAATAGTCGCCATTAAACTCATCGCCGTTCGTAAGGCCTATCATATTTGATGTACAAAATATGAATACTTACTCAAGCGATCACACTAATTACTTTCATTTGCACATCAGCGAAAAGAAATTCATTAGTAGACAACTGTTTCGATCGTATACAACCATGATAAACACCGATGCATAGTGATAAACTTGTAAAAAAACAAAAAAATTAGATGAAAATTTGAATATACGAATTTATCCAAACGAATAACTAATACTCCATAGTCAACCCTACTGAGATACATCTGAAAATACATTAAAATATTTCATCAAAATGTTTCCCGATATGAATCATCTATCAATTCAACATATAATAAAAAAGAACTAATGTTTTGTTATTTCAATTTATAAAATTATTCTTTTTTTCTGGTCAAACAATCTTGTATAATGGAAGTTTGATATTTTCTTTTTGTTAACTCTTCAGCATAATTTCACAAAGATAAACTATCGATCGCCATGTTTTATTACCCTTTTGCCCTAACTGTTTGCTTCTTTGACCCGCCAGTTCAGACAACTTTTAGCATGAATAAACAACAAGTCTGATGAAAACTTTTGAATGCGAAATACATTCTATTTATTATAGTATTTTTGGTATATTTGAGACTTCTAGATCAATTGTTGATTATTGATGTTAGGGAACAAGTTTTAAAAATCAAGAGGGCATCAAAAAATTAGCTGCATTGTAGTACTCTGATAAAAATAGAATCAACTTGAAAACTGTAAGAGTTGTAAATTATTATTAGGCACTCCGCAAAAAAACGCTATTCATTTTACTTTCGCTAAATAATTAATAGTAATTCACTTCCGTAAACGCATTCGAATATGTTATGATGACTTTATACGATATACCTTACCATTTGTGTGGACCTCATTTACATCATATAAATGACTCAACGTAGAAAAATTAAGACAAAATTATGAAGCACGACGAATAAAAGAAAAAAAAAATAATGAAGAGATATGAATTTTATGATGCTAACAAACAATTAACTTACATCAAAAATTGTTTTACTGTTTCGTCTACGATATTTCAAGTACTTCCTTCATCAGCAGATTTTTACGCAGAAAAGTAAAGATCAAATTGATTTATAGATGAAGAAAACACGCATATACACGTTTGTAAACTCAGTCCTTTTCCATTTTTCAACAATGGAATGGATGACAGCAAGATGATAATTCTGTCACGGAAGTAAAACTCCTAACAAGTTTCTTTTTCGCTCATTTCAGTATTCAAAAAGGAAAAGTAAGAAAAGGAGAATAATTTACTGTATAATGTAGAAAGTGGTGAATATAATGTTAAGACATTTTTAGTATTTTTCATTTTGTTGAACGAACAATTTTCTTTAGAAAAGTCCAGTCATATACTAATCGATACAGGATTTTGGACTCTGCATTTCGGGCAAAACACATTACATCCGACATGAAATTAGAAAACTAAAATTCGATTGGTCATAGCCAATTATGCAATTTCAAAGTGAATAGAACAATAAAGCTGAAAAATAAACTAATTCATAAGATAGAACGACTAAAATTGAACAAAACGATATAGTGATTGTGACCAAAAATATTGCCCTCGAGATGGAAGTTTTCAAAATATTCGATGATGAGTCACCAATCTAGGAGCTTTTTTTGAGCGAAACTCAAGTTTAGAAATTTAAATTCATTTCTGTTTTATAGAGAATTAAATTCACCGCCACATGAGATCATTCACATTTCCCTGTCAAGCACACAATTATTGTTCTGGATTTGGATTTAGAGTCTTTTTTTCTCTCGGAAATGAGAAATGTCCGAAAAGTTGATGCTCGAGCGGTCAAAAGTTATAGGCTAGATAATTTTATCAAGATTCAAATGTGCAAACTACAACTTATAGGTTTTGCGAAATTTTTATAGGTTCCATGTAGAAGTAGGTAGGGTCTCATGTTGCAGAGAAACAGATATGAATTCAAAATTCTAAGATTGAGTTTTGGTCAGAAAAAAAATGTAATTCGTAAGTTGATGATTCTTCACTATACCGAGAAGAGAGTGTTGCCTTTGCCCATCTGTACGTCTCTAGTCGTCCATTTCCTTCGGTTACATTTGTTTAAATGGCAGCGAGTGATTGTATATCAGTGGGCAGAAACAGACCGAAAACGATCATACAATACAACCATGAGGAAGAGTCACAAGGTGTCAATCCGCGAGCACACGTATATAATGCAGAGACTAATGCATAGGAAGTGCACTGTAACGGTCAAAATTCTGTTACGAAATATGTTTTATCCAACAAGTAGAGCATAAAATCTCTGGGGTAAAAAAAAGTGACGATATTAAAAATGTTTTAAAATTATATTCATTTTTTTCTATGTTTTCTATAGTAAATTATCTCTTTTTCAGTCTACGCGCCTTCTTTTTCTCTGTTTGAATAGTTCAACGGGCGAGGAAGAAACTCCTTAGGAGTTCTACTTCCTCGCCAGAGTTATCATCTTGTTCTCATCTGTTCCACCGCTGAAAAATAAAGAAAAAACAAAGTTTACACAAGTGTATATGTGTGTGTTCATCATTTATGAATCAATTTCATCGTTGCTTTCTTAGTAAAAACCTCCGGAAGTAGAAAGTGTCCTGTGAAACATCAATAGAACCTAAGATTAAACTTGCAATTTTTTGACAGTAAAGAGAAATTTTCTCGGAAGAAGAAAATGTATATTGTGGCTTATTTGAAAATATGCACGTCGCACTATGATGTAAACATTAAATATCAAACTAATGCGAGACATACATGCATATGAGTCAGGATGCCTGAGATACTGATGCTTCACCGAATAAAATTTCAACCGAAACATATCCAATCAAATCTGATCTATTCTAGATATATAGAATTCTATCCTAACTAACTAGTTTAATAATGACTCGATTAATTAACCTGATCTAACTTGGTAGTCATCTGGCATGACAACCCACACGTACACACCTGGCGGCATCTGTCTGAGCAAAGCAACATATTTATTTGACTTTGCTACCAACTCAGATGGTAACCACGTTAGATGGGGTTAATTAATCGAGTCACTATTAAACTAGCTAGTCAGGATAAGATTCTAGATTTAGAATGGATCAGATTTTATTCTATATTTATCGGTTAACATTTTATTCGGCGAAGCTGGAATCTGCCAGATAAATCACGAATTTATTACTATCTAACGTGAATAACATGCAAGCACTGCTGTCATTCATGCTACGTAACTAAGTAAGTAATTACTCATGCTTCGGTTTGTTTTTGTATGATTCTTCATTATTGTAAAAATGTTTCTCTTTTCAATAGGCATCTACTATTATTCGCCGCTAAAACATAAGTATGATTAAATCAATTGATTTTGCTAATAAAAACTATGAGTTATTTTCGGGAAAATGCCAATTTTAGCACGATAGTTGATTCATATTTTCTGTCTTTCACTGTCACCATATCCACGATAGATGGATTCTGTATTGTAATATTTCAAAGACTAATCGGTTTTTTCTTAGAAAGAACAAAACTTGCGTTGCAATAATTCGATCGAAAATCTTAGGCGAATGTTAAAAATATATCTTTTAGGAACGATTTTAATTTAGAAAATTCATTCACAGAAAAAACCTGTTTATATTTTTTCTTAGTTCTAAAATCAATCTTCTATATTATAAACTTCCATCTGAGTCGATAATTAAATGATCTTTTATCCAGTCTCTTGTGTGCCAGATTCATAATGTTTATATCACAGGAAAGCTGTTGCTGTAAGGAATACTTATATATAATAAACAAAAACTATCCAAAGACGATCATGAAAAAAGGTCAAAAAAACCTATTTCAATGCATGAATTATAATCGCAGTTGTAAAAGAGTTTTTTTTATTTGCTACCTTTCTTCATATGAGTTTTTGTAACCTTCAGAAGACATTTCCAATCAAATTCTTTGCAATATTTTTACGCTAGATGTTTAGTCCTTTCAAACAAACTCTAATTTTTACACTGTTTCAAAAAGAAATTTATTCCGAAAATTCTCTCTACTATATTACTTTAATTTTTGAACCGTTTCAACATATTTTTAGACTAATTTATTTATCAAGTTCAGAATGACAAAGATATGCTTTATGGTTCACAGTAAAGGTCGTATGCTAAAATCACAGAGAAAACAGTAACTATATCTGATCGTTTGTACGTTTAATTCAGCGCATAAACAATTTCAATGCATGAAAGTAACATGTTGATAATGGACATTTTAAAAAATCTCGAATTATATCAATACTTATCGATATATATTCCTTGAGCGCTTTCTTTATTCAATATATTCAAATATTTTCTATAGTGAAGAATACTTATTTTTCGATTATTTATTCTCTCCCAATGCGTCTATTACAATGGGATCAATTCCGATAAATCGCCATGATTTCATACTAATAATCGTATTTCTCAAGATGTAAGTATCTTTTTTTTATCCGTACTACATGAATCATGATCGACAGCAATTAAACTAGTCTTTTTTCCTACTTAGAAAATATGTATTTATAGATTTAAGTTCCTAGGTAAATCTTGTTTTCTATCATTAAATGAAAAAAAGATGAAGAAATTGAACTGAGAAAATCGACAGAACTAATAATTATGAAGTATCACGCTCAATGAGGTCACTTGGCTTCTTTCAGAACTTACAATAAATAGCAATGGCTCGATTCAACTATGAGAAGTCAGAAAAATACGACAAACCACCTTTGACAACTCATATGAGATTAAAAAATAGCTCAAAGCTACATATCAAAATATAGAATGTCTCGCTATCAACTTTAACATTTATTATGAAGCATACATATTAAAACGGATGTAGTTGTCTCCAACAGATCGCACCAAAGCTAAAAGATCGACGATTCAGCCTTATTATGTTAGTAAATGTCATATGCATCGGCATCGTATAATGTATTAGATTTAGAAATGCTAAGTGCATGACCTTAATATTCTTCCTTCTTCGATTTCATGCTTGAAAATAACCAACTGTTCCTATTCATTGGAAAATAAAAACATATTTTTTTATTGATATACGGTTTGATATTATCCATACATAGTATATTCAGTAGCGCGTGAAATATAAGAAGAGTCATTTTTAAAACATAGAATTTCATGTAGAAATCCATTTCATATATCAAATTCAAATTTGTACAAAACAAAAATGACAACAACAATATTTTATAGCTTGCGAAAGTAGAAAAATAATTATATATAATCGGACGATGACACAAATCTCTTGTTTGCTGAATACCGGCACTTGTTTTCTTTTATTTTATTTTCCTTAACGAATAGAAAGTTTTGCCTATAGCATTGCATATGATCGCTGCATGTTTTATCCTTTAGTAGTTAGCACCCTGGTGCGTTTTCATTCTTGTATCGATAACTTATGTTTGGATAGATGGCGAGAATAAGAGTGTATGTATATTCAGTGATAATAGAAACCATTTTGTCATTGACATTTTCAATGTATTACACGCTATTGAACAGGCCATATATCTATATATACGGATAGATTCGATGACTGGTAAAGTCAATACGATTTCTTGCTGCTACTGTTGGAAGCAGCCTAATGAGGATGAAGGTATGTTGATCTGTTACATTTTTAAATAGAATATAGATTTATATCATTATTATTATTGTTATGGAAACATATAATAAAAATATCAAGGAAACCATAAAAATATAGTGTAGAATGCCACTGCAAAAGAAAAATAACTAACGAGAAAGGAAACCGACAAACAATAATTTTTTTTATTAAGACATAATTGTGAAAAAAGCAGAACATGATGATAATTCCTAATAATTAATGATCGCAAATTACAAATGTTACATATATACGTATTACTTATAGCATTAATTGTGTCGCGTATTTAAATGTAATTTAGATAAAATTAGGAAGAAAAACGTGAAGAATCATATTCCTATAGTCTAAATTTTGATATTTATAAATAGTACAAAAAAAAATGATTGATTAAACTGTCGACATTTTGCTAGCAATTTTATTTTAAGATACAAAACTCGACTAGTATTCATTAGATGAATAGAAGAAGAAGATCATAATAATTTCTCTTCTTTTTTTTCTGCAGCTTAGTTTTCTTTCCGAACGAATGGCAAAAAACGTCTTATTAAGCTGAGTGCACATGTGAACATTGTGAATCAGAGCCTCAATATAAATGACATCGATCTATCTTTATACATTGCCTTCTTCATTCCCTTATATATATATATATTTTTTTTGTTTTCTATCGCTTTTTGTCGTCCACTGCATTCGTCATTGTGAGTATCCACTTAACAAGAACAAACGAGGATGTACACGTACGAATCGTGTGCGGGTGATCGTGTTGGATGGATGCTTGTTGTTTTCCGTTGTCGTCCGTACCAATTAAATGACAATGATGACAGGAGAAGCCGTGTGAAAAAAAAAGAGAGCAATAGCATTGATCCCGAAACTACCGAAACATAGAAGGAGAAGCCAAAGAAGTAAGAGAGTGATCATTAGGACAAAGCTGCTCATAGCGTGATACAATGATGTGAAAGAAGTAGAGAGAGAGAGAGAGAAAGAAAGAAAGGCCATCATGCAATGGTCGGGTCTAATGCTAGAGAGTAAGAGGACAGTCAAGATCTTTAGAAAACAATTAGACGAGGCGTTTATAATAAAAGCAAGACAAAAGAAACAAGAAAATCAATTTTTGCTGTCTATTCATTCCATGGTTTGTTTCCCTCTATGCTTAACAGTAATATAGCACAATTAAATATGATGGCTATAAATACGGAAAAACAACTGTAATTTTATCTATTTTTCTCTTTGCATCTCTTTCTCTTTGTTGATGAAGGTATTAAAAAGAAGAGAAAAGAACGATGTGTGTTCGTACGCGTATAAATTCTAGTTTGTGATAGAAAAGAAGCTCATCGTGATAATTCTTCTATTGTTTCTTTTTTTGTGGGATAACTACATACAAGCACGCTTTCTTTTCTTTTTTCTTTCGACAATTTTTTTTGCTTCTTTCTTTCGCTCTGTTGTCTCTCTGTGTCTCTCAAAACAACAAATCATAATAACAACCACAGACCGAACGACCGCACAGATGATCGAGAACTACAACGGCAAGAAAAACCTACAATACCATCACAGACCGACAACTAAAACGACAACAAACCTTCGAGAACGCGTAGCAAACATCGATACGACATTGAGCAATCAACAATTTTAACAAGCATCACTACTGTCATTATAGTCTCGTCGTTTACTTGTGCTAATTCTTTATCAATACAATCAAATATATACTATACATTTTGTCGTCATTATTTTCAAATCCTTTCTCTTTTTTCTGGGTGCACTACGATTCCGACATGCACCTTGGATCATTCCGACTCTGCCATCAATGGTCCTGCATGCATACAGTGAGTACAGACTAAATTCGATTGACAACTCATATGAGAACGTACATATGGGCTCCAGTTAGAGAGAAATCGATAAGAAAAGAAATAGATATAGACAGTTAACAAGATAATTTGCATAATGACCGAGTATGCACGTGTAAACAGAGGTGTCAAGCTTGTCTTTTAGGCAAATTATTTGTATGTCAGTTAGTTGAGACAAAGCAAGGCACGAAGAAAGACAATATACTTTCATCATTCCTATAATTGAAAGAATATGGCGAATGAAGACGATACGAACACATATGCCAATTCTAAAGGTACATTTTATTTTTAGTTTATTCTATTCAAAACTAGTGATACGCATAAAAGCATAATGTCTATTACAGTTATAGAACAAATGGAATTTCTGAAAGAAATATGAAGTAACTATGATATTTATATTTACATATTTCTTCTCGAGAAAGAATTTATCAAACGAAAGAGCGTTATGAAAAGATTTCCGTTCTCTTAATACTATGTTACTTCTAATTATTGACATGAATCGTAGTCCAGGATTCTATTACCTACACTATATGCATATGAATATGAAAGTATAGAGAAATAAATGTGCGTTCATTCGTTCATTCGCACTTCTGTTTTTGTTTTGGTGATATCAGGAAGCTGCGCTTGTCATGCTTGATTAGTCGTTAAATATGTAACTAGTGATCTACAATTAGTAGATTTTCATGGTGATGAATTCGTTTTTCTTTAATGCATTTTTCGATTAGAACTCACTGATAGANAGTTAGCTACTTTCTTTTCTCTGTAATCTATACCTGAAAAAAGCATGGAAAAGATAATGATTTAATAAAAAGAAACGATGTTGTAATTTAGCCTAGCGGGTTGTTTTCACAATATGTTCGATCCTTTTGTTTTCTCCTTTGCTTGTTTGCGCTTGATTGCTTCAAGTTATTGACGAACTTTTCACTCATATGGTTGTCTGTTTCTCTTCCTTTAATTTCCCAAATGAGTCGTTCTCAAGATCAAGAAACAAGCGACGGTAAGGAACATTCTTATTGTCTCAACGATTAATGTTTGTTTGTGTCAGTCTCTATAATTTAGTCATTTCTTCTCTTTCCTTTCTATCACAAATATGTTTTTTTCCAAATATAATATATCTATATTCAAGGGATTAATTGTAAATGCATGAACTAACTTAGTTTACTATCATATATATTTAATAGTTGGAAAATATGAAGATTAAAAAACAAAATGTTCCTATATTCACATTAACCTGGCAAAATCAATCAATCTGCATATGGGAGTTGTCAACAAAATATCAATGACCTTTTTCTTTCGAATATATAGATATATAGAGAAATCGAACTGTCATCTTGAACATTTCGCTGATCGTAAAGGGCAATAATAGTAGTAGTAAGAGTTAGAACATAATTCAAGACATTAGTTCTTTAGCATTTACTATTGATACAATTAACAACATAATAATCCTGCACAGATTTTTTTCTTCTTTTGTTTCTTTGTCTTATCTGTTTTTTCAACACAGTCATATATATATATATATATATAGAGAGAGAGAGAGAGAGAGATAGATAGTTATAAATGTATACAATAATCAGCGACACATTCTGACGTTAATAACGTTGACTTCTGATGTTCTTACTGACAAACTGTTAACAGCACAAGCTCTCGACAAATAAGAATTTCTTTTTTTTCTTCTTTCTATTTTCCGAATGATCTATTGTTAGTTAACTATTTATGTCTATCACATATTCAATATTATAAATAAACAATGATTTTTCTGAAGTTCTTTCTTTGTCTTAAAAATTCAACTAGAAAAAAAGGAATACAACTGCATGATGTGCTACATGTTTGCTTATGTGTATGTCTGACTCAATTAATTTTCGACTCAACTTCTACTGTCATGCATAGATTGTGTATTGTTAATGTAGTTAAAATTTATATGATTATTTTATGTCTATTGCATCACAGATGAATAGCCATATAGATTCTTCTTCTTTTCCCCATTTGCCGACTTCACTAAAGCTGTTCCTTTGAAAATACTTTTGCAAGATGAAAAAAACCAGCGGGTTGTTCAAAGTATAGAATAGTTAACCATTAGCTTTTCTTCTTTTCGAAATCTGCTTATAAAAGATCAATAGGCGGATGACTGTCATATATATAAATGTGTGTATGTATCGATGTGGCATTCTACATCAGTGTTATTGTGGTTGGAGCTTTTTTTCTGGAGGATAAGTTTGTATACATTGTCATAGACAACAAAAACAATCCGCTATATATAACGATTTCAAAGTTACTGATAAAATAACTTAAAGAATACAGCTAGTATCTTCATCTTAGGATTATTGTGGTTTTTTCTCTTTCTTTTCTCGTAAAAAAAAACGAGAAGAAAAAGGAAAGATCAACATATTCAATTAATTATATTGTATGTCAGATAGAGCGTGTTATCTTTCAATTCTATTGGGAAAGGGACATAACCTTTTGTTATTGCTTTGGTTAAGTTAAATAGTTGTCGTGTTCTTGTCCACTCTTCTTCTTTATTTATTCTTGTACGAACGTCAAATGCTTGTTGGTTGTTCTTTGGAGTTTTCTTTTTCTTTCAATGGTTTTCTTGCTAGTAGTTTGACGATTCAGTTTCCGGATCGATCGTTCACATTCGTCTATTTATATTTTACTAAGCAGTTATGGATATAGCTGCTGCGCTGTTGATCTCATGCAAATATAATTTAGCTGAATTATCTAGACGATAGAAGAAAAAAAAAGAAGAAGCGACTTTGCTCTTATTAGTATTTCTTTTTTCTCAGTAGTTATTCGTTGTATTCCATGAATCAGAAGGTTTTACGGATGACTGTTTGCATTTCTTGTGCATTGACTATCACGCCATTCCGATTAGGGGTAATTGTTGTGACAATCATTAGAATCTCTTTCTTCTTTTTCTTTCTTTTGTTGTATAAGATATATTTTTAGTATTAAAGTTGAAATGGCCACGTTCTGTTTTCTATATTGGAAATAATAGCAACCTAGTTAGATCAAATCTGGAAGGAAGAGATAACATATGAAAGATGGAATTTATTCATTCTTAAGATGATGATGATGATGAATGGTTGCATAAAACCACACCATAATAAGAGACGAGGTTCTTCGTTGCTTTCATTTCTGAATGCATTCAGGCAAAAATTGGCATCACCGGCGACGACAGCCTTCCTACTTTGAGATATTTATCCAAATAACACTTTTCTGTGGTTTTCTCCCTGTATGTGTCTATTTGATGTTCGTTCATTTGTTCGCTCACTCGGCGATAAAAAAAATATATTTGTATATAAACGTGTCTGGATGTACACACAGATATATGCACGTTAACAATAAGAAAAAGTGAAGAAAATGAGCGATGATATCGGCGTATTTAGATGATACCAATAATCATACTAATATTATTAATACTAATAAAACGACATGATCAATCCTTGTAGATTTTGATTTTCTTAATATGCTCTTTGTTTGGTAAACAACAACATCAGTAAACAATATTATTTTCAAAATCCACGTCGAACAATTAAATTAAATTTCTTTTTAAATTAATATCTCGTCTTATTTAGTTGCGCCTACTTAATCATGATGGCGATTGATTATTGACAGAAAAAGAAAGAAAAAAAGAGAATCTTGAGCATGAGGCCCACATGAAATTGTTATTCTTTCTTCGCCTACAGATTATTGCAAAAGGTATGTTTATTGATTGTTGCCATTTGAAATATATAATCGTTGAATAGACCACCGTAATAATGAAAACGATAAGCATACTCTAAGTTTACCGAGCGTGCTAAAATTTCAAAGCAACCCAATGCATTTTGCGCTCGGCATCTGTTTTTCATTTTCCTTTTCTTTTTCCCAATCTACGTCTATGATCATTCTAACGGTAATCAGAAAAAAAATGAATACGAAGGAGAAAGAAACCGCAATCGACATTGTAGTAGTTAATAATTATGTGAACTAGCGAGAGAAAGAGAGGAAAAAATACGAAAGAAAAGCAAGAAAAAA
>OENM01000694.1:49449-64249 GCA_900239745.1 Rotaria magnacalcarata
TATATATATATATATATATATATATACAGTGAAACAAACTGAGAAAGCCACTTGAAGTCAATTGGAATACCATTGATGGACACCAAACGAACTTACCTAATGATTTGTTGCTATAAGGTAAAGAGAGAGAGAGAGAGAGAACGTAAGATTAATTATACATATTATACTCGTCCGAGATTTAATGATGAATAAATTTAGAAAATGTAGAAAAAAAAGAAAAACGAGACTTTTTCCGGCTATAATCGGAGAAAGAAAAAAGATTCTATATAATAGTTTCATGTCAAAGTGATGGTCATCATCCATAGTGATTAATCAGTCAGAAAAGAAGAAAAAACGTTAAACGAAAAGACACTAATCATTCATTTCATTTGAAAACAGATCGGTGGACATGCGCAACAATTGACGAGCAATGATGACTTTCTCGTCATGCCTTGCGAGGTGAGATTAAATTTAAACATACAATTTTCTAAACTAAATTTCCAGTCCCTCAAGGAATAGATAGCTTGTAGTTTTTCTTAGATGTTTTCATTCTAATAAAAGATAATATTTACAAAACATACACACTGGAGAATAAGATCATGTCTCTGCTAGATTTTTATCGGATGACATTTTATTGTTACAGTAATGACTATACTTAGAATGTTTAAACAGTAAGTCTTCAGATTACTTTAAGAAAAAAATTTCTTTTCTTTAAAGCTTTGTTTGCAACGTTACGTAAGATGTAATGCTGCGAGAAAAATTTACAAATTGAAATATTTTAAACAAATAATAGTAATAATCAAGTATGCATTAATATTCTATGTTTCTATTTTCTATTTTGACCGATTACTTACTACAATAGATCGATATTCTCTTCATTCTTTTATCTTCTGAAGTATTCGATATACTATCAATAGAAATTATATAATCTAATTTATAACATTGACAACTGTGAGTGGGTTAGTTTCATTCAATTAAAAAAAAGAGTATTTCATTTAGAAAAATATGAATCTTCTATTCATTTACTCTGAGAATTATTTTACTTTTCATATCTTTCATTTCGTTCAAGGCTCTTATTTTTTTTCACAGTGAAATTAGCAAAAAAAAGAAAAGAAAAGAGAATTGCACAATTTAACTCTGCTCATGTAATAGCGTGGACAAAGGCAGTAAACTTAAGAGGATATACAGAAAAGTAGGAATTAGTTGTACTAACTAAACAACTAAATGACTATTAAGTTTTACATCCTTGATCATAGTAACAATTCATTTCAAATATTCTTATCGTTTCTATATTACTTTTATTTCTGTAACAATAAAATGTGGCATATTGAAATTCTAGAATGAAATTAATTGAACACATTTAGATTATGTTTTGTGAATATCAATTTACAGTAATATGACGAGAAAAAGCTATTTATTATTATTATTGAACCGAATCAAAATCTATTTAATAATCCTAATATGTCCTGTGTAAACTGTTGGTTACATTGACTAATGGATTTTTCATTTTGTTTATTTAGAGCTAATGACTAAGGCTCCTCGCCAGAAACGAGCTGAAATCCAGCGGTAAGGTTAAATAAAAAAAAAAAAAGTTATCACATGATCTATTGCATATTTTTATTTTCTAGTCTAACTAGTATCTCTAATCTCCGGACAAAACAATTATCTGGTTCTGTTGGTAAACGAGGACACGACGAACCTGACCGCATTGAACATTTCGATCTTGAACTTCGACCAAGCAAATTACACGACCTACAAGTGGGGGAGTTCATTAGTGGAGGAGACAGGTAAGTTAGAAATGAAACGGAAGTCAATGATTGACATATGAAAAATACATAAACTAAAAGAATCATTCATGTTTCCGGTTAAATACGTTTACGCGATTTGGGAACCACGATCAATCGTCGTTTCTTTTTTTTGTTGTGTTCAATAATAACATTCGATTAGAAGTATTGGAAAAAAATGAGCGTGAAAGCATGATAGAAGAAAAAGAAGAAAGCAACTAATTTTTGCTCTGATTTATATATGTGTGCTTCTATCTTTCCCCGTATAGTGTAGTAATAGCAAAACGGCGACAACCCGAAAAGAACCAAAAAAAAAGAAAATATGCTAGTAGTATTTTTTTGGAAGACATTCATCGGCAATCAAATAGACAAATCTTTCTTTCACATGTGCTGTAAGATCACTACTAGCCAAGGGTGTTCTGAACGAGTATGTGCAGTTGTGTGCACTGTTTACCACTACATTTTCATCTATCAAGAACCATCGATGCTGGCATCGTCATTATTGCTATTTTCTAGTAATAGTAAGATTCAAAATAGAAAAAGCAATGATGGAATGGTGTTATTGTCGAAGTAAATTTTTATTAAGAAGATAAAATAAAGAAGGATGCATACACTTTCAGGTCGAACGTCAGTGTGAGTACCGCTCTACTTTTATGCTTGATTTCTTTTTACCTAATTATGTTGAACAAAGAAATGTCACTTAACATAATGAGAAGAAGAAAAAAAAATGTCAAGTCAATCCCTAATATTCCATTTTTCACCAATGAACTGAACAATTGATGAGCAAGAGCATTTTCGTAATTAGGTCCTTATCAACTTTTTTTCCTCCTTTACTCTTTATTGTTGATGAGCGGCGACAGTACAGGAAATATCGGCAGAGACAAAAGAAAAAAGACATCATAACGAAAGATCACTATCTGTCTAAACACGGACACATTCATATAACTGCTTTATAAGAAGCAGACGCTTGATCTAACTGGTACAAGTAAAGCAGGTTCTTATTTGTTTTATTAATGCAATATTTACTAAGTAAGTTAATTTATTTGGCGAGATTTTATCATAGATGGATCTAAGCATAGCAATAGAATTTTGACTATTTCATAAATAGTTATATAAGAGTAAGTTTTCCTCTTGCGGTTCAACAGAAAAAAATTCTATAAAGAATAATTTATAATAGTGTTAATATAAACATAAATAAAATATGTTTTACTCAATTAGATCCTATGTTATTCTTATGGGATTTAATGAGTAGGAAAAGTTGTTCACATGTTATATACCCTTTGAAATATATACTAGTAGGCAAACTTGCTTAAATTCAAAACAATATAGGATTCATATGAATATAAAAATTTAGTCTAGACCAAGCGGCTACTTTAAGTTTTACTGATAATTGAATTTTGAGCCGCATGTTTCACTCGATATGTTTCTAAGGGAATTTAATATCGAATGTTGATTTCTAGTTCGTCTTTTTTGAAAGAATAATGCATTGAATAATTTCTGTTCTGTTGAATTGATACGAAAGTTTAGTATAACATAACTTTTGACATATAGAACAATACAAAAAATTTTTTTTCTCATGTTAGATTGTCTGTCTATCAAGTTCACATCAAGGGAGAAATCATTGTCGAGTTATTTGTCATTTACCTCATTGCCATATGCTTTCTCAGCATGTACGAACTGAAAATCTTGATAGATGCTACTAAAGTTGTCTTGTTTCTATCATATTTTTATCTTTCTATGACATAAACTTTGTTCCTACACGTGGTCCTTAGTTGTCTCTTGTAATAGAATATTATGTATTCAGTAAAGAAAAGGTTGTATTTAAAAACTATAATAATTAAAAATCAAAAAGACAAACGACTTTTTCTACTAGCCTACTTCTCTCTTATCTCTGTTTTGTATTTATTATCCATGTCCACTTGATAGAGGAGTTTCATCAACAACAACAAAAAACAACAAAATGAATTTTCTAGATGAAAAAGAAAATAGCATAAATAGATTTTCTTCAGCGTCAGTTGACAAAACAAGAAAGAAAACGAGAAAGAAGAAAGGACTGTTAGGCTCGATCCAATCATAGTGCTTGTGTAGTGTTAGAACGAGACTGACTTCGTCTCTTATCCTCCTTTATACTATGTTCTATATGAGATGAATGACATTGGTAATAGTACACGGAACAGTCTATATATCCTGTGAAAAAAAGAAGAAGAACAGACAAACAATAGATTGAGTTGTTCTCACATTCATTCTATTGATAAATGAGTACGTCTATTACCAATGATCATTGCTTAGAAGAATCATTTTCACAAATTTGTCGTCATGCTCTACAGTTTTCACAGGTAAATTTTTTTTCCTGTTTATTCTTTCATGGGAAATAAGTTGTATTTGATACCTACGATCGCTTATATTTCTAGTAATATTTCCCTTGATAATATTATTTAATATTAAACATATCTCTGTTTTGTTCGTCAGGAAAAAAGGGAATTACTTATTGAAATATAGCACGAGGAGAAATATAAACAAAAACTTGTTTTTGTATTAATATATTTGAATAATATTATAATGAAAGGTATGAATATAGAATAAAGATGAGAAAGTAGTTGCAGAATTGATGAAAATAATTTTTGATTTGATCGAAACGAAGGAAGTGAGGAAAGACATACGTCGAAAGAATGAAACAAAGCACAAATCACCATTGATCGATAGGCGGAGAAGGGAAATAAATTTACTTCCTTCGTCAAAGAAAATTTAATTAGAAATTAACGAAGGTAAGAATAACTAATATCGAATCATCAAGATTAAATAACAGATCCGATTTTCTTTAGGATTAAATATATGTCACATGTCAGAAAAGGTTCTAATCGAAAGTGTTGTTGATGAAAAGACTTCCATTTTTTTTTACATAACATTTAGTAGTGAAAAAAAGATTATTTTTACATAAAATAGAATTTAAACTAAATATTAAGATGGATCGAAAACACTAAGCTGCCATATTAGATGTAAACGTAACAAAAAAGGAAAAGAAAGAAGCTTGATCTAATATATATTTTGATTCTTTCAGAAAATGTGACATCATTACATCCGATAGGACTATTTCCGGTATCAGAATGAAGATAAGGTAGATTCATCTAAATATTTTTTATAGATTAAAGTCAATTGTGGTCAGATTTTCTAATGAATTAAACGTTTACAGCCCATCGGTTATTTGAGTAACTGCAATTACTATATCGATTATCACAGCTTAACAACGCATAGAATTCTAAAGGTTCGAATACATGTCATGTAGTAAATTTCATTGTCTATCGATTAGTAAAATGCGTTCATCTTTACAAATATCGTACTTAAACAGTTCATAGTTAAAGGAAAAACTAGATATTTTTGGCTTATATATATATATATATATATTAATAAAACATTCTCTATATAAAGTAAGTATAGATCTTTTGAGGGTTTATTGTATGACAAAAATTGATAGAAGGACCTAAAATATGATTAATATAAGTTCCGAAAGTTCCCTAGCAGTTGAGTGTATTAGAGACACTAAGGTACAACATGAACTATTTCGTTACTAAAGTATCAACAATGGGAAGGTCAAGAATAAAAATAATATGTTTATCAAAAACAAGATGATCATTTTAGAAAATTAAACAACATTTTATACAAATAATGCATATTAATTGTTTTCTACACTTACTCAAAGACACCTGTATCATGCCAAAATTAGTTTTTCATGTATTCATTTTCACCTTTTTTCCCTATCACTCTAATACCTTGGGATATAACTTGTTTTCACACATTCACTACTGTCATGAAAGAGAGAGAGAGAGAGAGAGAGAGAAAATCAAGAGTTCTCATGTTACTCTGCTCATTTTAACTACAATACGATGGTTGGAAGTAACCACAATTATTCTTTGCCACGAACAGGATACCTCACGAATCTAACCGCAAATTGACATATTCGAGAGTCTTCTATTCTATTTATTAGATTATTTGATCAATGGTTTTCCCGGAATTGATGTAGAAGGTAAATGGTTAATAGCTAAGTGAAAAAGAATTGGCGTCGAGTCGATTCTGCTCGTCTCAGGATCGAATGATTCTAATCGATTTCATTGTGTGTTGTGTTATCACTAAACGTACGTCCGTAGAACAGTTCTTCGTTGTTTTCATCTTACCGACTTTGAACTTTGTGATCTACTTTCGTTTAATTACATTAATTGAGTTTTATGGATTAAATTCCGCAAACTATCGACATATTTTTATGGCAATTCATTGGCATATCTAAGTGAATTTTACCTGAAAGATAGAAAATCGATTTCATTTAGTTGAATTAATAGAAAATAAATTATGCATCGAAGTCTTTTATGATCGATTAATGCCATAAATTTTATCTTTATATTAAAAAGAAATAAATATTAGCGGTCTTTCTCTGTCTCTTTCTTTTTGTGTCTCCATGAATGCATAAAACAGGCGTAGCATTTTAAAGTGAACTTGCATTTTTCATATATAATAAAGAGATAATTAGAAACTAAATATTCAATCCGATGATTTTATTTAAAAATATGTTTGAAGACAATAAAGAGAAAAAGCCACATAGTCATGTATTTTAAACGATGTACGTGTTTTTGGCTTTCTTTTTTTCTTTGTTCGAGAAAATTGAAAAGAAAAAACGGAAAAAAAGCAATGACAATCATTAGTTAAATCTTACCAGTAGACGATGACGATAGATCACTATGATCCAGTTCGACAACATTTTCGGTAAATGTTTATTTGTAAAATTTTTCGCTTAGACAAAAGAATAAATAGTATTTTGTGAATTCGATTAATAGCAAAATGACTAGGGGATCATATACTATAGAATTTTTTTTATTCTTTAACGATTATAATCGAATGAGAATATTATTAATTATTCGCTATTGTTGAAATGTGAAATGAAGCAAAAAATTTTGTTCTTGTTGAGTTATCTCTCTATTGAAATCTTAGTAGGAAATTTTTTTTCTTGTCTCCGAATAGAAACCATAAGAGCAAAACGAGAGTGAAAAATACTAATAATAATGTTGAAGAATTTCCCTATATGCCATGGCATTCTCTGAGGTTTTCCTACATCTTCATCGATTTGATGAATATACCGATCAATGGGTTCCAGAATTCATTTTTCTATCTTATACATTTTCTTATTTCTTTATTTGCAGCATGGTAGCAGGCTTTCTCGATGCTGTCGCCAAAGTACGTCAGTTTCGATTTCATAATGATGATGATTTGTATGACCGACTGTCGCGACGATTTTCTGTAATTTTACTTATGTTATTTACTGTTGTTGTATCTACAAAACAATATGTTGGCGATCCAATTGCTTGCTTTGCTCCTGCACAATTCACCGGTAAAAATTATTAAGAAAAAATATAAATAAATAACAAGCGATCAATTTTTGCTATTAAAGAGGAAGTTGAAATTATTTTCTTGATTTCAATAATAGTGACTCGACATTAAGACAGACGGAAAATAACAAAATTCTCAATGTATCCTTAAGATTTTATGCAGTAAATCGTGGAAAAATTAAATGTATTCTATTTAAGGTTTATTTTAATGGATTGTAAGTTGAAAAAATAGTATTTTGAGTGTTCTCTGATCGTCAACTATTGAATAAACATTTGTATATAATTATAAACGAGAAATCGAAAATAAATATTTAAAGAAAAAATAGAACAGTACTCATATAACATGGATTTATAACATGTCAATCGGCAGATTCACATATGTATTTAGATAGGCAATTCAATATTCACAAAAATAAACTGTTATTATAGTCTAGTCAAAAAAAAAACATCCTTGAATTCATATAAATTGTAGAAGATGATTCATCGAATCATGTTTTGTCTGTTGTTGAATCTAGTTAAGCGGGAAATAGCAAACCTAGAAAAAGATGGATCCAATTCATTGAGTTTTAATTAGAAGATAATTGAATTAGTATACGATAACATATTGAAAAGGTCAAGCGTCGTACATCTTGTTTACAAAATTATACTATAGAAGAACTCGGTTCCTAGATTGACAAGCATGTAAATTTGATGGAATTATAACATTATATTATTATCTAGGTTCTCATGTTGAGTATGCCAATTACATCTGTTGGATATCTAATACATATTATGTGCCATTTGAAAGTACATTACCAGCCAGACATGACGAACGACCAAAACATATTGGTTAGATTTTCTCTCTCTCATAATTATGTTCGTTATTATGACTTATTGATCTTCTTTTCTTTTTAGCCTATTATCAATGGATCCCATTTATATTACTTCTTATGTCTGTCCTCTTTTACATTCCCTCTGTTTTGTGGCATGCTTTTTCCACAAAAACAGGTTTTGATATATCTAATCTTGTTAAAACATTACATAGTATGGAACAATTAAATCCTGATATAAGAGATCGTACACTCAGATATATTGCTAAACATATTGATCGTGCTCTTGAAATACAACGTGAAATGGGCAGCGGATTTTTTTCCCAATTTACACGTGTTATACGTCGTCATTGTCCATTTTTTATAATTGGTCGTGCTCAAGGAAATTACTTAACTTTTATCTATTTATTTGTCAAATTATTGTATATTACAAATGTTATTGGTCAATTATTTTTGCTTAATGTAAAAAAAATTCATTTTATTTTTCGTTGATTAGTAAATTTTTTTCTTGTATGCAGATTTTTATGGGTTCAAATTATCATGGTTATGGTATTGAAGTTTTAAGAAATTTGTTATCGGGTCGTGAATGTTGTCGTTCCTCACGGTTTCCTCGAGTTACAATGTGTGACTTCGAAATTCGTACTATGGCTGATCATATACATAAACATACAATACAGGTACTTTTAATTAATTGAAATATTCAGCGAGAATCTTAAACATTAATGGAAGATATGTCGATGACTTGAACCTGCAACGTTTTCGTCAGCAATTTAGATCACAAAAAGTAGCGTTACAGAAAAACAAATGACATGTTCGTGGATGAGATGCTATCTAAATCTCTATTTGTTTTAATTAATAAGGACTTTCTCGTATACATCTATGTGATGACAAGTAAGATGAGCTTTACGGAACCTATGCGTAAATTTGCGAATGTCTGACAAAAAATTTAACATGTGGTAAATAATGATCTATGACGCTGAAAGCTCTTTTCTCATTTTTCGTGAATAAGTATGTATCTATAGTCAAAATGTAAAGCTTCTAACATTCTCATATGAGCTCTTTAACGATATTATTAAATGATTTCTTGTCTTTAATTATTTCACCATCTCCCCCTCCACCCTGTCGAAGATTTCAATGCGATAAAATCATCAGAATCGAAAATAATTAAAGTCAAATTCTTGATTTATTTGCTTCTAGTGCGTGCTTCCTGTGAATTTATTTAATGAAAAAATTTTTATATTCATATGGTTTTGGCTTGTCATTGTTTCTATCTTATCATCCTACGGTTTTCTTATGTGTATATGGCAACAAATCTTACCATTCAATCGTGAACATTTTCTTAAAAAATATCTTAAAATAATGAACCGATTAACACGTGAATCCTTCGATAGAAAATTATTTAATACATTTGCAAACAAATATCTAAGACATGATGGTGTTCTAGTTTTACGTCTTGTTGCATTGAATACCAATGATGTTATTATGGGGGAAATAATGGTTGCTATATGGGATAGTTTTAAACGAGCACAAGATGCCGATGGTGGGATATTTGTGTAATTATAATTGAGTCAATAAACCTGCCAAAAAGTTTTTTTTTAATATCTCTCAGGAAGTTTATCATCTATTCCTAGTCAAAAATGTATTTGTTGTTATTTTATTGGCAACTAATCCCTCTATGCAATAGATTCTAGTCGTGCATAATATAAGATCTTTTAGCTTTATTTTTTTGTTCTTTTTACTGTGATATGAATATCTTATGCATTTCTCTATGAAGCGATTTAAAGAACATAAATGCGCAATTGTATTATCAACAAAAAAGAGACAAATTAGTATTAGCAGATCTTTTCCGTCACCTTTCGACTGTTTATTTCTATTTGAAAATTGATGATGTCAAAGCGCTTTTTTTCTGTTTGTATGTGTGCATGAGTGTTTATTTTATTTTTCACTTTTTTTGTTTTAATGTTGATGAAGGAAGAAAAAGACGAAAATGGTGACGTAAGAAAAAAATTATTAAAAGTACTAAATTACATATACAATCTTTGAATATACACCTGAGAAAAACAACCCAAAGAATGATTGAACTAGCGAATTTCCTACGAATTATAAATACAACTCTGTTTGACTTGTCTAGAATGTTAAACTACATAATTTCCTACATAATGAAATACCTTTCAGCTTTACACCCTCATGTTTTGGATCGAGATGCATCAACCTTACCGAAGGCATTAAAGTCGATATTTTTGTTGTTGTTCGCGAACACGCATTATATGTCGCCGTCAAAATAAAACCATGCAAACTACTATAGGAAATTTCATTTTCTAGATGATGAATTTAGTTCTTCGGAAATTCTTCTTAGAAGTAACGTTTACTAGTCAAAAACAGTGGAGGCGAAATAAAGATTTGAAATAAACTTTATAAATTCATATAGACGGATACTGTACATTTAATATTTATTGAAAACGAAAAAACTCTTGAAGTCTTTGTTACAAAAATTATTTGAAATTGTTTTTTGCTGACTTGAACTCTCATTCATCAATGATGCCAAAATTAAATTAGCAAAGGACAAATGACTTTTTAAAACTCTATGGAATTTTTTCTGTTTCGTTTAATATATGAAAGAATACAATAGAACAATTATTCTAAATTTCAACGATACTAAATTTGTTTCATAATTATATTTAATACAGCTCTATTCGAATGTTTTGTTATGCAGTAAGCGTACATCACAAATATGAAAAGATGTTTCGGTATCTTCCAATGAAACAAATTTGATAAAACGAAAAATTTGAAAACCAACCGGAAATAAACCCGTGTGAAAAATGACTAAATTTTCTTTATCATATATAGCACCCGATTGATTTTGTTGACTAAATTGAACCCATGTTTGACTGTCAAGTGATATTGAAATTTGTAATTTTGTTTGTAAAGATTTCTGATGTAAATACTCAATAGAAAATGAAAGTGCACGATTGGTTTGTATTATTTGAAAATCAATACCAAATAAATCTCCTGGTCGTATTGAACGATGGATTTTCCAACATGTTTTAGTGTCATTATTAACAGCTTGAGCTGTAGTAAATCTTTCAAAAAATTTAAGATTTTCCGGATATGGAGGTTGAGCCAAATGAGGTAAATTTTCATGCGTACCGCGTTCAAAATCAGTTGTAATGTTAAATGGTATTCGTTCGAGATTGTCGATTGGTAGACAGTTTGTAAAAAAAAGGAATTTATCATTATACGAACAAAGGAGATTTTGTGCATGTAAGGTAACTATTCGTTACACGTCTTTGCGGAAATAAATTTGAGTTTGTAAAAGAGCGAAGAGTTTTTTCAAGAATTTCAATGGTAACACGCATGATGCTCCCCAGTCAGTTGCTCCCACGACATTTGCTCCCCAGATATTTGCTCCCGCGACACTTGCTCCCCAGTGACACTTGCTCCCGCGACACTTGCTCCCCAATGACACTTGCTCCCCAACGACATTTGCTCTCCTAAGAATTGTTTTCCACTATCGTTTGTAATAAGTTGCTAGATTTTTGGAATTGTTAAACGTAATTATAATCTGATAGAAGGGGAAAAACCTGAAAAGAACTGAAAAGAACTGACAGAAATTTTAAGTTCATGACGTCTTTCAAGATATTAGTGGATTGCTAAAACAATTTTAAAATCACAGTTAACTATATTAGCTGTCATTCTAATTTCAATACTGTACAAGTAAGAAGTATGATGAATATCACAGAGCAAATAAGACGAATGTGTGCATCGACAAGTCGGTTACAATCGGATTAACATAATTAAACAACTGTGTTCTTTTCTGCTTAATAATTTTTGGCATTGATTGTTTGATCGGATATTTTTACACTGTCACTAATTAACAACATAAGAACAAAATATGATCTCATAACATATGTATAGTTAGTAGAGTAGATTAAAAATTTATACTCTGATGATATATTTTTCAACTCACTACATCGCATATCATTTTCAAGAAATCATATCGATATTTGTTGCTGTGAAATCTCCACTTGTTTATGCGTGATGGAAACGACTCGAGGCAAACTACTCTTTGAACACCAAGGTTATTTATACGTTTTTAACAAGCAATCATCCAACAAAATAATATGGTGCTGTCGTCAGTACCGTCACGGAAAATGTCGTGGTCGACTGCATACAATTGATGATCAAGTTGTACATTTAATTGATGATCATAATCATGAGCCAGTTCATTCTGCACGTGAAGTAGTCGAATCACGAACAATAATGAATAATGCAGCTAAAACCACTAGTCGCTCAACACACGATATTGTTGCTGATGGTTTGTCCACCTTATCTGATCATGCCATCGCATCGTTACCAAATCTGAAAAACCTCAAGCGAACAGTTCAACGAATACGTCAAAGACATCAAAATCCATTAGCATTACCAAAAGATCGTACTTCTCTCGTTATTGATCCAGAATTTATGAAAACGAATCGTAATAGAACATTCTTACAATTCGACTCAGGCTCTGTTGACCAACGAATGCTGATATTCTCCACCAAAAAACAACTTCGAATGTTAGAAAATGCAACTCATATATATTTAGACGGAACATTTAGTGTAGTTCCTGAATTATATTTTCAACTTTATACTATTCATGTTGAATATTTGCACCATATTTTACCAACAGTTTATGTTTTACTACCTGGTGAGTATACCTAGTGTCTTATCCTTATAAAACTGTTTTCACTGCATGTTTTCTTTTTCTAGGTAAGAAACAGTGTTTATACAGAGAGATGTTACGACAAATTAAAAACTTATTACCAAACTTTGATCCACCCAATGTTATGATTGATTTCGAACGTGCAAGTATGACAGCGATTAGCAAATCATTTCCGGTCTCAAATTTATCGGGATGTTTTTTTCATCTATGTCAAAATGTTTACCGTTCTGTTACACGTCTTGGTTTAAAAACATTGTACAGCGAAAATGAAAATTTTGCACAACAAATTCGATCGTTACCTGCATTAGGATTCTTACCAGCAGCCGATGTTATTCCAACATTTGATGAAATTAAAGATCAGTTTCCAGTTGAAGGTGAACCTGTTTTAAAATATTTCGAAGAAAATTACATTGGTGTGAAAAGTCGATTATCAAGACCACGCAAATCACCGAAATTTGATATTTCATTATGGAATGTTAATGAAAACACTATTCAACGTAAACATCGTACCAACAATGCAGTTGAAGGTTGGAACAACAGATTTTCATCATTAATGAATTGTAATCATCCAAATTTTTGGAAATTTTTAAAAGGATTAAAAAAGGAACAATCATTTGTGGAAGCACAAGTTATTCAAGCAGAGGCTGGTGTAAGACAAACTCGCAATCGAGAGCAAATTCGTCGAGAAATACGTATCTTGAACATAATTAATGAACCAACAACAACAAATTTTCAAAAGGTGATGGCTCTTGCTCAAATACTTTCCTTAAAACGCTCATAATTTTTTTTCGTTTTGTTCTGTATCACTTGGATAATTCATATAAAACGAAGTTGTATGTTCCTAAATGTTTTTGGGAAGTTTTTTTTGTTAATGATATTATTTGTAATTGTATTATGTGCCAAATATTTGTACAGTTCATATGATCTTAATTATTCAATTGTTGTAATCAAAGTCTTCAAACAATAAATTTAGAGATTTGTCTTCTATTTCAAAACCTTTATCTGAATTGTTGAACAGGAAATATATACTCTAATTAGATTGTGTTGTTGGATAGCAATTGTCGCGGGAGCAAGTGTCATTGGGGAGCAAATGTCGCGGGAGCAAGTGTCATTGGGGAGCAAGTGTCACTAGGGAGCAAGTGTCGCGGGAGCAAATATCAGGGGAGCAAGTGTCGTGGGAGCAACTGTCTGGGGAGCATCATACATGGATTCAGTATTTTTATCTTTAAACTTGCTTATCGTATTTTGTCTTTTTCTATGATCAAAATATTTTACTAGAATGTTTTTCGTTTTCTTAAATCGAAGTAGAACATTTCCTATTTAGAAAATCGCACATTTCTTACTTCTATGTTCTAGAATATCTCTTATTAAACTCTATATAAATTACTCTGTGACGTTAGCAGGAATGTTAACTAGAGAAGAAAACATAAGAATCAAAGAAGATCTCTCTCTTTCTTTATCGCGTTGAAGTGATAGTATTATTAGAAAAGAAGACATGGAAAGTAGTCTGAAAAGAACTAATCTCTGTTGAGTATACTTTTAGATAATCTTGATAGGTAATATAGTAATAGGAGTAATTATCTAATTTTGAATGTACCAAAAAAATTCTTTAAAAATGTTTCTTTTTCATGAATACTGCAATAAAAAAGAGAGACAGAGATAAGAGATAGCGGAGGGAAGAAGGAAAAGACTCTCCCCTCACTTGAAGGGTGTAGATGCACATCCTGCAACAAATTCAAATTCTTCATCAAATGAATTTAAAGTATCATGCCAACTTGTACGATCATATATTCGCCAGCTTAATCCAGAAATTCTACAATATTACAAACAACTATTTTATTTCAGTCAACATCAACTAGACTTAACATTTCGTAGACATGAATCAGAAAGATGCGTCAATTTATTACATTATTCCCATTGATTCATTTAACACAAAATGAGAGCGAACTGTTCTTACAGATTTAGAAGAATGAAATTTATTTTACATTATTTTCTACTGTCACGAGATGATCCGTCAGTTGCTATTAGCCACTGTGATTTTTTTATCGAATGTTTTTATTATTATAATCTACTGATGATAGCATTTACTTAGTCTCTTAAATGAAAATCAATGATCCATCTTCTCTGTGCCCAAATTATAATTCAAATTCAGGT
>OENM01000695.1:0-36055 GCA_900239745.1 Rotaria magnacalcarata
ATTTGTAGAGCGTGAAAAACTGCGTTGATCTACTCTACCAGTCTTCATATTGAATATTCGACTGAAAAAACACCAGGAGTACACTAATCGCTCTAAATTCACAAAAATGCTATATATCCCTTGATAAGTTTGCCTGAAAATAATTTTTTGTTTTACTCAAGTAAAAGCAAAAAAGATATATGAAACTATCTCTATTGAATTAAAAAATAGTTATTAATATTGCTATCGAAAAAATTACGTTGATTTTTTAATGTTTAATGTTTATCAACTCATTCACAGTAACTTCGACAAAATTTGCTTGTCGAAGTTTAACTTCGGCAAAGAGTGTAACTTCAGCACGACATATATATATATATATATATATATANAGAGAGAGAGAGAGAGAGAGACATATTCTTCGATCGTTGTTGTGGTTAATGTTGTATTCTTCTATGGTAGTGTGGTTATTGTCGTTGCTAGTCATCACATCTCATCATCTTGCGTCTTCTTCAATAAAGATTGAACTCACATACATAAATTTCATATAAAATCAACAATGTTAAATAGAGATTAATCGTCAATAGACTCAGTATTTTGAGGGTGATGAATTATAGTCGCGAATGTTGACTGTCTACTAATCTTTTTTTTTGAGAAACATATTTCTATAATAATGAACTTTTGATTGAATTCTTTATCAGATATTCTTCCATTAACCATTCTTATCGGAATGTTCATTCGGACATTTTCAATGCGTTTGTTCTCACTTTTTGGCAGTATGAGTCGAAGAGCTAAGATTTGGTACGATAGTGCGACGCTACAAGATGAAAAATTATAGACGGAATACGTTTGAAATTTCAATCGTAAGAAAAAGTTACAAGCAACTCTTTCGTATGCGTTGTATTAACAATTAAGTTTTTGATTCTCGTTCAAAGAAGAACTGAAAAAAGATAGCGCAATATCATGAGCAAGCCAAAAAATATGAATGAATTAAGAGAAGAGAGAGAACTATCAACTTTTGACTCTATTCAATCGTTGAATTTGATTGAAGCAAGGCATCGGTCAATGATTGTTTTTTGTCAATATTCTATCCATTTTTGAATGAGGAGAGAGAAATAAGACAAAGACAAAGACAAGACAATAAATATGTGAAATAGACAACGGCCTTGTTTTTATATAAGATTGCTTGTATAACATAGATAATATCAAATACGATTCAAAGAAATCGAATGAGTGATATATTTCTTGTATAAATAGAATCATTTTTATTATTATGACTAAAATATTATCGATCAATGAAACGTTTCTCTCATTATCAAATCAATCATTTGAAGTAGAATATAAACAAATGTCTTGTGTTTCTAATAAGAAAATTTGGCTTATCATTCATTTCATCATAACATGTTTAACTGAAAATTTACTTCTTTGCCATACTATTTTTTCGGTATACATGATAATTATATTATTCTTCAATTGTTATTGGAGACGTATAAATAATGCCATATATAGCAATTGGTTAGACATAGATGATCTGGATAGATATGCATTAATGATTGCTGTATTGAAAAAAGAAATAAAATTAATATTCGTTTATGTATATATTGCTTTCCTCTACACATGGCTCGAATTGGTGAATAGCAACTATACAGCAACATATCTGAACTTTCTTCGTTGGTTAATCGAAGCTTCATTGCTTCCACAAATCTTATTTATTACTCTTTTCTCACCTTTTCCATGTATAGAGAGCTTTTTTGAACATTATCACTTATACAGCGTACCCGCAATCACGAGCAAAATACCTCTGTTTATCGTAATGCGTTACGCCGAAGTTCAATCTGACTTTTTTCTCAATGGACTCCAAACATCACTCTTCAATATATTCTGTTATTGGCCTTCGAAATTCCATATAATAGAAAAGCTCTCTCCCTCTCTGACTCTTCAATTAATATTTTTTGTGTTGTTCTTTAAAAGAATGTAAATCAATAAAATTCAATAAATGACATCTAACTTGTTTGCAAACATTGTTCAATTTAATAATTATCCAAAAAAAACTTATCTTTCTATTATATGACTTCTAAGAATATTGTCCTTTAGGACATTTGTTGGTTAGAAGTTTTAGGTTTTTTTAGATGAAATAGTTATGAAACTCATAGGCGGACCAGCGTGTTAAACTGAGTTTTTCCGAAACGAACTACATATTATTACGGCGATGGGAATATCATTTAACATTAATCTCATATTCATAATATCAATAGAAACAAGAGAATCCTACTTATTATTGACTTCATTCTTGAACTTGTTCTCATTTTGAGTATTATTATTTACGTTAGATTTATTTTTCCTGAAAAACATTGTTACAATGATTTTCAAGCTCAAGAAATTTCCAGTGAGCCATTCATTCCATTGTTTGGTCACCTGTTAGATATGAATCATGTTAATAACAGATATAAAAGATTAGACTACTTTGAAGAACGTCCAGAAACACATGGTCATTCTTTTCTTTTTGCTTTTGATTCATCATTAATATTCAATTTTTTTACAGTTGTTCAAATGCTGTGAACTATCGAAAGCCAACTGATCTAATAAATATAATAAAATCGTTTATTAGTGTTCACAATCTTTTAGTGAGTAACGATGGATAACATGAGCGTGCTCGTATAATGCTCAATCCAGCTTTTCATTATTTCTCTGTGAAAAAAAACATCGTTTTTCTAAAAATTCAATATTCACTTGTTTTGTAGAAAGACATTTTTCATTGAATGACTTTCTCAACAGTGCATTTTATAACGCAGTAAGTCGTATTTCAGCTATCGTACAAAACTAGTTGCAATTCTCTCATATATATATATTATTTGTTTAGTTTTTAATTATGGAAAAGAAGATAATGAATGGTAATAATCGGGGTAAGTAAAGTATGAACATTTTTTTCTTCGGTGAAAATTTTATTGCAGTGATGCAAAAGTCTCCGCCGAGTTTTTCTTTTCAAATTTTATCGAAGTAAAATACCAGAAAGCGGGTGATCTTTACCGGACGGGGGCGGGGTGGGGCTGAATGTGCTTGCATTCTCTTGAATATAACCCACACCCAAAAAATGTGTAAAGGAAATTACCAGCGGTCGTCTGCAACATTGACTGTCACAAGTCACAGTTGAGCCGTTTTTGGGCTTCAAGATTGTCCGTAGAGGTATAAATATCAATCAGATGTAGATTAGATTACCCGCTTCTGCACCCTAGCAAATGGCAACAGTGCATATTCAATCGCAATCTTTCAGCTTGATTTAAACGTGAACTGTTGCAATATAGATTTTACTTTCATTTATTAGCACACAATATTTATATTTTATCCTACATAAATTGGGTTACAAAAAATATATAGACTTGTACAGAAAGAAAGAACGATTATTTTTTCACCAAATTCGAACGCACGGAGACATCTCCCGATAGAGTTTTATTATCTTGTAATGTTGTAAATGCTTTGATCAATGTTAATTTCTCTTGATGCGATAAAAGGATTTGTTCCTGTGCATCGATTAAATCCTTTTCAAAAAAAAAGATGGTCTTACGGTTTTTAGTAAAAGAGAAGAAAAAAGAAATTTACTCGCGTTAATCTGTCAACGTTACGTTGTAAATCGTGAATAATGGCATCTTTTTCATGTACAAGTGATTCAAGTTTAAGAATACATTCTTCAAGTTGTTGAGATTTCAATGAATCATCGTCTGATGTTGACTTGAAGAAAAAAATAAAAATGTCAGTTGATAAGAATAATCAAAAAAGAAAATAGTAACTACTTTATCTACTCGACGTAAAATAAATTCTTCTGGTAGAAAAACTTTTGTCGATAAACCAGAATTGTTTGTTGTCGATGATGATGAAGTCATCATACAAGAATCTATAGGAAATATATATGTATTAAAGTTTTTCTTCTCTGCTTTCGTTTACCTGCTCCAGAAATTGATAAATTGTCGTATGAAGTTCTATTAAAAATCGAAATTATATGCATCCGACTTTTTTTCTTCTATTATTTACTTACTGCACTCGACTAACTGTAAAAATCGGTTTAGAACTAAGGGAAGAAAGTATCTGAAAAAACGTTTTTTTTTGAAAATATGTAAACGAAGTGTTAATCATACTGTTCGATTATTATCGCATGATTCATCAAGTTCACTGATATTATTTAATACTTCTTCGTCATCTTCTTTGACAGACTCCTAAAAATGTTTATCATCATTTGATGTTGAATTTATACTTCGGATTGAAACAAAGAAAGAAAGAAGACACGTCACCTCAGTTGAAACACCCGCTACTGAAACTTCATCAGGATGAATTCCTGTTGAACGACGGTTGACTCTTAATTTTCGTTTTATTCGCGGACTATTTAGTATAGGCGATTTATTCGTCGGTTTTATTGTAGATGATTGAATAACTATGGGTACAGTTTCATTGGATCGATTAGTCGTCATTAGAACATGATGAAAACAACGATCCGTAGCTGTTGGTATTTCATTTATCATTAGGAACGTGGAGCGAGACATATGGAATGAATTAAAACTATAATAAAAATCCATTTATAATAGCCTTCTGCATTCCTTTTTTAGCTTACTTATATGCTGACAATGTTAGTTATAGATCGATGTCTGCTAGAGCATCTATGATGTGTTTACTTATACGCGAACTAGTTTTGTCATGTTGTGCATAGTTACCGTGAGCAAGACAATCGCAAAAAAGATATATCTATCTATAACTAACTACTGTTGTTGTTGATGTCTATGCTAATTATTATAATTCTAAGCATATTAGTGTGGGCTGAGTAGAGGAAGTAAACGAAACTTATAGATTTATTCATCAACACGGTCATGTTTTCATCCTGTGACTCAAGGTAGATAAGACAACAAGAGAAACTCCTCAAATACGTTAACATAACAAAAAAGATTGTTCTCAAGGACAAAAGAAAACTAGATAAGTATGTCGTGATATTTTCTTTGTCTCTTTTACTCAAATAACACATGGATAATGCAAACAAAACTAATACGGGACAGAATTTACATTGTTGTTATTGCTTTGAAAGATATCACAACAAATATATAGGCTCAATAATAGGATAATTTAATTAAGTGAATGATATTTTAGGAAATAAAAAAGAATTTTTTTGTTTTGTTTTTGAAAAATACATGAATATTATCGTTGGAGAAAATTTTTTGATGATGATTATTAATAGTTGGCGAAGTAGGAATTCTCATGTTGACAAATGAGCATGGAGGATATATTAACAGGGCTGAAGGGACCCAAAAAAATTGATTAATGTTGTTGTACAAAAACATCTTGTGATTATAATAATAGCCAATATCCTTTTTTTCGGATAGAGAGACACACTCATTACTGACCCTTGCTAGTTTAGTAGTGTTTATGTAATGAATAGTTAAAATTATTTTCTACTAAAAGTGTTGCATAAAATGTACACATAACATTTGTCTTGTTAACATATTTAATAAGTCGAGTAGAATAGTCTAAATGACTTACATGCGTTAAATATAAAAAAAACAGTGTTTTCAAGATCTTGTTGAAATAAACAAGATTTTACAAGGAAAACTTGACATTTTTTTTTCTCAAAAATCCATTAAGATATTTTAATTGAAGTTCTTGACAATAAAACTGGTATACTTACGAAAAATTAAAGAACGTATTGTAAATTTTAATAGACTTATTCAATGCATATATGAACCGTTGACACATAACATTATCTAGATTTTTATAAATAGAAAGAGACTCCAACCGCATGACGAGAAGCTGCCATTGTATCGAAAGTCACTCATGATTTTAAGTTGTTCTCATTCGAGAAAAAGAATCTCCTATACCACACTCGCCCGGGTACTACGTAGTTTCCAAAAGAAGAAAATTTCAATTTTGTTGGAGGCGTTCCAGCCCCGGTCAATCCTTTCTTTTTCGAAATCAAAATACTATAAAATTTACTAAGTCAATACTTAGACTATCAATTACTCATCGATCGTATAGTTATTTCATTCTTGTGAAATACGATCTATTAGGTGTGTTGAAGTACAAATATTGAGTTTGAAACTCGTATCGCCTACACACAATAGTAGGCATGTTGTAACATTGTAAACTATGAAATTAAAAAACTTCAATCAGTTTGTTGAGCTGAATGTTAGAATAGCACTTTGATGTTAACTAAAGGTATTTTTAGAATTTTATCCGTCGATGAATTCGAATACATAATATTCATCGATTTGAAATTTGAGGAAAAAAAATAGATTTATTAAACGATGCGAAAACATTCTCTCAAAAGATAATAAGTTTTGATTAAATCATAGTTATAGAAGCATTATTTACGCATGTGTCATTGTTTTTCATTCATGATTTAGTATTGATTTTTGGTAAAATAAAAGGTCGTTGTGTTGTTGTTTTACGTGGTTTTTTTCTATTTGCTGCATCTTGTTTAAGAATCATCGTATGACGAGCGTATTCTTCCTCCATTTTTTTTGTATCATAAACACCTTTAACAGTAGCGAGACGATTGACAAGACAGAGATTTTCACGCATAATAGGTATGTAACTTTTTAAAACTTTTCGATGATAATCAAGAGCATGTCGATCACGTAGATGTTCTTGTTCAATATGCATAGCAGGATATGTGCTTGGTTCTTTAGCTATGCGAGCTAAACGTTCTAGTTTTCTTCTATTTTCATAATAAATTCGATCATCTTCTTCTTTTTTAGCTATGTGACGACGTTGCTCTTTCCATTTACGTAAATTAAGACGATCCGGTGGAAGATATGAAAATGTTTTACGTGGTGAATTCGATCGTGTACGTTGTGGACTCATTAACGGTTTGATTACTCGATGACGAGTTACAGGTGAAATCGGTCTTTCATGTGCGATCGTATTTGTTACTTTCGTTGGTTGAATTTGATCGGAAGATTTTGATAATTGTGAAGTAAATCGAATAATTCGTTGTGAGCCTTCTCGATTGTTTGTTTCATCTCTGTCGGAACTTAATTGTTGTTCATCTTTTTGCTCGTTAAGTGTTTCTGGTGTATTATTCTCCTTTGCTTGTTCGCTTGATTTTTCTGAAGAAATTCTTTCAACTGCTGGTTCTGAAGAACGTTTTTCAGTTTGTTGTTCGTTGGGTGTTTCTGGTGAATTATTTTCAGCTTTCCGTTCGCTTGGTGATTCGGATGGTTTGATTTCAGTTTGTTGTTCGTTGGGTGTTTCCGGTGAATTATTTTCAGCTTTCCGTTCGCTTGGTGATTCCGATGGTTTGATTTCAGCTTGTTGTTCGTTGGGTGTTTCTGGTGAATTATTGTTAGTTTTTAGTTCGCTTGATGCTTCCGGTGAATTATGTTCAGATTTCCGTTCATTTAAATTTTCTGGTGGATTATTTATTGATGCTTGTTGAGAATCAATCGACATGATTTAGCGATAACAATCTCTTGAAATGAATATTTGAATGTTTTTTTTTACCTGTTGAATAAAGTCTGTCTCAGCAACGATAATCTACCACGACCATTCAGAGTTATCAAAAGGCACGAAGAAGAAGAAAAAGAAAGTAGTGATGAAAAAAGAAAGAAGAAGAAGGAGAAGAATGAAAAAAAATGAAGAATTCTTTGCAATATCACAAAAGTTTTTGATAAGGAATACGAGTAGAGAGAAGAAAGAAAAAGATGACAGAAAAAAACACATTAAAAGATGAGCGTCAGCGTCTTTATTGACTTCAAGAAATACGTTGAAAATGCGGTATCCATGGCATTGCTTCCGCTCTTGTGAACTCTATGATTTGATTCTTTCGTTTCTTCGTCGTCATTCTTCAAATGAAATCTGAGCTTCTTCATTTTTTTTGTTATTCTGTTTGCTATCAAACAGCTGAAATTATCAAATGAGAAACAGACGTGCCAGTTATTTCTTTTCTTTTTTCCCTCAATAATGATACATTCAACCAAAGAGAACAATGGAAGACCTCGTACCATTCAATGATTAAATGCGATTTCATACCATGAAGGACTTCATATAGATAGATAAATGGTACACAATGATTACAAGGCTAGATTATAACATTCTTCTAGCAACTAAATATCTACGGCGCAGATAAATAATATTATTTGTAAAATTAACATATATGACGAAAAAGAAAAAAACCAAGGATATATAATAAGTTTCTATTCATAAAAACAACACTTGCTATGTCTATACCTATTATTGCTCAATGCCAATCACGGTCGAGTAAGCATTACATGCATGGGTGTGCTTCTGATGAGTATATAACGATGCGATACGAATGAAGACAAAATCAGTTGAGTTTTGGTTGATTATTTCGTCTATCGCAATTACAGTTTAAATCATGGCCAATTTCGATGCAGCAAAAGCAATATTTTCTCAAGTTGATGCAAACAACGATGGAAGGTATGCAAGAAAACAAAACTTTTCAATCAAATTGAGGGAAAAAATCTAAAAATATTTCTAGAATCGATGCAAATGAATTTCGTAGTTGGGCAGCGAACAGTGGTGGTATAGGAGGAGGAGCAGGTTCTTCTTCTTATGAATCATCATCTTCATTTCAATCGGGAGGAGCAGCCAATGGAGCATCAGCTGGTTATTCTTTCGGTAGCAGTGGTGGTGCTGATGCAGCATCTGCTGGTTTCGGTTTCGGTGGTGGTGCTGCCGTTGCTGAATTTGGAGGAGCAGCCAATGGACATGAAAGCGCATACAGTTCACAAGGTGGTTTTGAATCTGCTGGTGGTGTTAATAATTCATTTGCATCATCATCATCATCATCATCTGCTGAATTTGCTCAAGGCGGTGCAGTAGCTGTTGACTCAAGCAATGCACAACAAACTACACAATACTCTTCAGCTGGTGGTCTCTTCAACGATCCTAATCCACAAATTATTCGACGAGCTGCTGTCGGAGGTGCTGTAACTTATCAACAGAAGATTCTCGTTCGTTTTCTTCAACCACCACCAGTACCACCTCCAGGCGTAAATAATAATTTTTGATTCGTTCTTTCTGTTGATCGAAAGTCGTTGTTTTTGTTTTTACCTAGCCCCTCATCATCAAAGAAGTTCGTCCACCTCAACCACCTCCACCAGCACCACTTGTTGTTCGTCAAAAAGCCCCTCCTCTTCCAACACCACCTCCACTTATTTTACGCGAACGTCCACCAGTACCACCAGCATCTACTGCTAGTCAAACAGGCATAGAAGAAAAATGAGTCGAGAAAAAAAACAACATTCTATAATCAATTTTATTTTAGTTGTTCGTCGTTTGGCTGCTATCCCAGTTCCACCACGGTCAGTTATTATCGAACGTCTTCCACCTCTTCCACCCAAACCACGTACGCAAAAGAAACAAATTCTTTTTATTTGCTTAATTTTAAAATTTTGATTCTCATTCTAGGTGATATCATTATTGAACGTTGGGTTCCATATGGAGGCCAAGCCAAACGTCGCACAATTGTTCAACGTGCTGCAAGCGCTAAAGAATATCCAAAACCACGTAATATTATCATTACATACGAGGCTGTTCAAGCACGTGTTGTCAGACAATTTCAACGACTCGGCGTTGTACAAGAAAATCCACAAGTCTATGTTTCACGTTATGGCGCATCACTTTTAGATGCGAACGTACTTCTTCAACAAGCTCGTGCTGCCGGTGTCGTTGAAGATATTGTAAGTGATTACATATTTACAAGGAAATAATCGAATGATGTTTTTGTTATTTTAGTCACCTCCAGCCGGCGCTGCTGCTGCTGCTGCTGCTGCTGCTGCGTCACAATCCAGTGCATCATCTTTTGGTGGTGACGCTGGAGCCAATTATTCAGGCGCATCCTTCAATCAAAGTGCTGCAACTTCTAGTGAAAGTGGTGGTCTTGACGGACTTGAAGTTATTGGCGGTGCTGAAGCTGGTACATACGGTTTAAAGGTAGCCGGCGGTGGCAATTACGGATCTCAGTCATATTCATCATCATCAAGTTTCGGTGGTAGCTCTGGAGTTGACTTAGCTACTGCTAGTTTCACTGCTGCAGACACAAACCATGACGGTGGATTAGATCGTACTGAATTTCAACGTTTCATTCGAGGTGGTCTTTAGATAACTTTATGAACTTTTTATTTTGTCATTAATATTTTCAGATTAGAACAATTTTGATTAGAAATATTATTTTCTTTCTTTTTTTTCGATATAGAAGAATAAATTACGATTATAAAAAAAAAGAAAACGAGAAAACGAAAAAAAATATATATATCCAGGTTGCAAAAACTGCATATTGTCATAGATATCAAAAAAGAAACACACACACACACACACACACACATAAATTAACCAACATTGCTCACACCACTATCAGTTGAATCACGCTTTCGAATATACCAATCGGGAAGTGTTGTTGAACGTGCTAGTTGCATGGTTTCGTACCATAGATTTGCATAAAATGTTAATTGACTATCGACAGTTTTTAATTGTTCGTCAATAAAATCACTTTTCGGATAGGTTATTTGATGATTTGAATCAATAGCAAACGAATGGTTTTTTGTGATTTCTTTTAATTCAAATTTTCGTGTATCAGCTTCAAATTGTAGATCGCGTAAATCCGACAGTATTATACAATAGTCTTCGGCTTCATCAAGTTTAGCACCAAATACATGTAATTGAAAGTCTTCTTGTAAAGCTATCCAAACAATTGTACCCGAACTGACCGAACGAAAATCACCAAAAAGTATTGTTCGATCAACATCACGAGTTGCTTTAGGCCATATACTTGAGTTTTTTGTCAGGACATGGCCAGTAAATCTTGTGTAACACGTATCACAAACACGTACGTCAGCTTCGGTTTTACAATACTCAAGAGTTAGTTTTTTCGTTGAACAAGAACCACAGACACATCGGCCACAACAACGGCAATGATGCCGTCGAGATAGAATGATGGTTGTTCGAAAACGATTATTACAATTTTGACAACGCGATACATCAACATCATTCACCCATATAGGCGCTCGTGTACCAGGTTGTGATTCTTCAAGTTGTTGTTGAATCGACTGACGCACTGCGATAAAAAAAATAAGCAAATAAATTGAGTTTAGTTTGAGTGACAAAACAAGGTTTTTTTGTAGAAAAATAACGACTGACACTGTTTTAATTAAAAAAATTACATCCTTTTACGTTGATGTTACAGGAACAAATTTTGATTAACATGATTGGTGTCGTCTTACGATATCATTATAAATTACTCTTCATTTTGCCTGATTTATGTGTGAAAGTTCTAACAAGCGGAAGCACAAAACTAGGTGCATGTGTGTTATTACGTGTATATATGCTAAATGAGACTTTGAATAGATTTCATCCATATCTACACAGTTGGGTAAAGTTCAATGAGCCGTTGATAACTAGTTACTTTTTATTTAACATGAATCACATCACGAGAGAAGAAATATGAATAAAAATCGTTTCAAAAAAGTTCTCAGTTCAATTTGCTTTGGACTTTGAATGGTGAACGATCCGATTTAGTGTTTTTCAATTAACGAGGAGCCCTGCTAAGGTGTAACCCTCTATACTTTTTACCAGAAACTTTCCTCATTTATAGGTCTTAACTTGATTCGATTCTATTAAGAAAACTTAGGATTTGTAATCAAAATATCTTCGAGACACAGAACACTCTCGATGGAAAAAAATGTATAGATCTTGAACCTGTCGTATTTCGTTTTTGTAGAATGCATAAATGAGTAAAAGTTCAATAGTTGAGTCAAATCGTTTCAGGATTTATATATACTTGGGCACTAAACAGTATCTATAGATAAGAATTCTTCTTTTTTATCGGGATCTCTTGGAAAAAAATAAAACATTTGTTATGATGATAAATTAGAAAGAAACACCGATTTGAGCTCGACGACAAATAAGATAAGATTTTTTGTTCTTATCATGTCTAGCGCAGCAATGACATAGGTTAACAAAGTGCGCTTAAATACTGGTAATAAGGCTATGCATTAGCGATGAATCTTTAACTTATAAATCTTTAATTAAAATTTGAACTTTATCAATGAATAACCACATAACAATTCCTTACTTTCTGTAGCTTGAATTCTATTATTATAAGCATCAGTTACTTGTCGAATTTTTTTCACCCAAATTTCACGTTCAGATTCTTTTTCCACTAAGAATTCATAGGATTTTTCTACAGCATTAACACGAAATTGATAATAAGTAGTTGGATTAGCTTGCGGATCACTACTTGGCACCGTGAACGGTCGTCCAGTTTGTACAACGTCTATAGTTATACCTCTCATTGATAATTCACGTTTTATTTCTAGTTTTCGTCCGGATTCTTCACTACATACAAGTATACAATCAGAAAATAAAATCATATAACGTTGAGCAATATCAGCATGTCGACGCGGTGATACTTTCTTAACTGGGGCATGCCACATAAGTTTACGTTGTTCCTTAAAACATTCAAATTTGTTATCAAGTCGTTCTTTTAATTCATTTAACTGTGTAGACGATATAAGCAATTCTTCTTCGCAACGTCCAGCTATACGATCAAGTTCATCGTGTATAGAACGTGTATGTTTGTATTCAGCAGAATTTTCATCGAGATATTTCAAATAAGTTTTCATACAAAGAATATAACTAAAAAAAAACAAGAAATAATATTTTTTTTTTGTTCAATAGAAACGAGATCGTTTAACTTTAAACTTATAGAAATTGGTTTAAAGTAAATTTTCGAATTTTTTTTTTATAATTTCTCTCTCAAAAAAGTTTTAAAATTGAATTTTCCTCTCAGATAGCAGAACTTCATGACATCCAAGAAGAATTAACATTATCGAATATACTACCGAAGTAAACGTTGATTTGGACAATTCAGCTGAGTAATTGGATACAAATTGCTAAGATATGTTTGACATTTAATCATTGCTTCATTAATTAATGGATTATTTCTACATAATTCATCTAGTTTTCCTTGAATATCAGAATAATTCACGTAATAATTTTTATATAGTACTTCAATGACTTTGAAATTTTTTTCTAATACTGACCACATATTACCGGTACGCTGACCGGTTATATATTCTTCTAATTCAGGAGCAATCATACCATAATGAAGTTGATATATTTGTTGTATCGTACCAAGCAATAGTTTATAAGTATTATTAAACGTTAAAATAAGATTATCGTCTTTATCACATGTGTTTTTTACTTCGGCTGAGAGTTTAACGGAAAGTACATAGAGAATGTTCACATAAGTTTTTTCAGTGGCATTAACTTCTTCAAGGCATCGACGTAATTTAGTTTGCTAGATGAACAAGGAAAATCAGTCAATTGAAATATAAAAAATAAAAACAAACTCGTTCAGCTTCATAATTTTCTTCTTCGTCACTAAACGATGCATCGGATGAATTATGTCTACTGATGATTGGATTTGACGAAAGACTATCATCACCGGTTACACTATCAGCTGTATCGAGTGATTGTACGGAATGCCAATCGGACGATTGAGACTTAAGAAAATGTTCTGGACGAGGTGGCCGATGAGATGGAGGTTCATGATTATTTGATACTAAATTGGACGAAGATGACTTACTTATCGGTGGAGAATCACGGATTTTTACTGATGGTTGATAATAATGATGACGTTTTTCTCCATCGAATTTTTCACGAATCTAAATAGAAGCAATCGATTCATAGAAATAATCTTTTGCCTTAGGGCATTTTCAAGGTAACTAAAATCATTTTGTGAGTCACTCGGTAATGGATTGCTGATATTATTTTCTATATAATCAAATAAATAACACGATTTCATTGTTAAAGCTTTGTCAAATCGAATAGGTCATTAAAAAGTGTTCTTTACTCATTTCTACATGAATCCATCGAGGCCTACATCCTCTATCACGAATTCGTGTAGGAGAAATTTTAACAATTTAACATGAAAATCAGATCCAGTGATTATATGTTAAAACAATAAATGCCAATAATCTGTGTCATTTTGACTATTCAGGAATTAATAACAATCGAAAATAAGCCGCTTTCACATACTATTAATCACCTATCATCCCTCGTAATGGATCATTTTTTAATAAATTCAGAACGCAAAATTTACTATTAAAGGTTTATTAGTCATTCTGCGTCTTTATGAGATCAAACTGCCATCTCGTTAGAGTCCTCTGAATATTTACTTTTCGAACTGATGTTGATTGTTGATTGACATTTTCTGGCAATGATGGAGAATCATCCGACTTCGGTAATGGTGATGATAAATTCTCACTTTCTTCAATCGACGAGTTCATTATAGAGTTCATCATTCGGTTCATTGAAACCCGAAGAATATTTTTTATTGTTGAAACATTTGTCCCGTCGGGTGATGGACTAGGGGACCCTGATTTCGGTCTCGAAAACATGGATGGCTTGACAAGAGTTGTTTCAGTGTTGTTCGAATCATTCGATTGGTTGAAATGTGTTGTTAAAACTAATAAGAAGAAAAAATATATACAAAATTCATGCCAAAATGTTTTTTTTTTCATTTTACTTTTAACTGCTGTTGCAGGACAAGGAGCCGATATATGTGAAGTATTGGTCTGAATACTTGACGACGCTAGTGCAGAGGTTCGTTTTTTGTATAAATGATGTTTAGGTACGTCAGCGTGTTTTTGATTTTCGAATTTCTTTCGAATTTCAGCAAAATCAAGTTTTTCGGTTGATGACTCAGGTGCTGTTTCATCGTTCGGTGGTCTAAATAATTCGTAGAAATAGAAAAAAAATTTTAATAAAAAAAATGTAATAAATCATACGCGAGTTTTTCGTCTCGATCTGGAGTCAGCGATTGTGACCGAGATTTTTTGTGAGACGATGGTGGTGGAGGTGGTAAATGTCCAGATTTGATAAATTTATGATGGGGCTCTCTTTTCTCCGGCGTCGACATCAAAAAAAGAAGAAAACAAAACAAAAGAAAACGACAGGTAATAATTATGACAAAATAATGCATGAATATATTTTTGCTTTTTCGATGAATCATCGATGTTAGCATGACACCAATGAATCATTCCTCATCGCTACCAGTTCAAAAGTAAATAAGATTTCTATCCCGTCTAATTAAGGAATTGAAGCATGAAAAGGAAATAAAAGCCATAATGTTACTATGTAACTGTAAATACTTCACAAAACAAAAACAAATCGAGATAGTAGTTTTTTTGTGTTCCCTTTACTCTCCACCTCTCGAGTCTTTTTTTCTCTCTCAAATGCATGTTACTTTTTCAAAAGAGCTTATGTCATTCCTATTAGGTAAACCTGGACGAAAAAAAAAACATGAGAGACGACGAGCTCTATTCGCTCTAGTTTTTTTTTTATAATACACCAACAAAAACAGAAAACACGAAATTTACATAATTCTTTTTTGTTTTCTTTGTAAACAAAGATTATTAATGAAAAATCGAAAAAGAATTTTGTTTATCTATGGATACTTGTTGCTGGGTTTGCTCGCGCGCTTGAATTTGACGTAAATATTCTTCATAATCGCGAGTTAATTGATGATATTTATCATGTATAAATGTTGAATGATCTCGTGTTGGCTTAAGTGACTGGTGCAAATATTTGCCAACAAAACTTGTGCCATTTGCTTTGTGTAAAACATGTTTTAGCAATATCAAACCATAATAAAGAACGAACTCATGGCTTTGAGCTTGCAGCACAAAAAATTTATCCAATAATATTCCAATATAATGGATTTGTTCAACGGATTGTCGAACGAAATAAACGAATTGATGTAAGAATAATTTATCAGCCGAGCCACATTCAACAAGATCATTTAAATATGGTATTAATTGTGTTGCTAGCCAAAATTGTTTCTGATGATAGGTTTCCATAATGAAACGAAGAAACAACTGACTAGATAAACGATTATTAGCCATATATTGAACGAATTCTGTTGGAGGTAATAAAAGTTTTAAAATTGACGATGACGATGTGTCAGTATTTAAACGATTTTCGACAATTAAACGAATAAGAAATGGCAAATAGTGTGTTAATAATCTCGAGTCGATTGGATCATGAAATGACATTGCACCATCAAGAACATCCCATGCATGTAGACCCATATTAAGTAGTTTGAGAAGAAATTGCAATTCTTTATTCGATCGTGGCAATGGTATTTCATCATCGACCTACAAAGAATTTTACTCAGTTTAATCTCGGATTTTCATGATGTTTAAAGCTTTTGTTTTTAATTTTTGAAAATCACCCGGATCGTCTATGGACTCAGACGGAGGAAATTTTTTGTTGTCTGATTTAAAAAAAAATCTAACCTGTTTATGTAGCAGTAAAACACAAGATTTGGCTAATATTGAAACAATATTTGGATCCGTCAGTACAAATGGTATATGTTTATTGATAATATCTGTATCTTTTGAATGTGCATCTAAAAATTGTTCGATTTCTCGTTGTTTTTTTAAATCTAATTTTCTTTCTTTTAATGCTGCATCGAGTGTCCAAACGAAGATATGTATAGAGTCGGCTTTCGACACGGTATTATTTTCTAGATCGTGAAATGCCATCAATAATAGCAAGCGCAACGATGAATAATGAACGATTTTCGTTCGTTGAAATAATTTTTGTAGACTCGCTCGAACAATATCGTACAGTTTAACATTGGTTCCAATCATATGTACAAGCGATTGAATGGTTGGCGATGTTTGTCGACGTTGTTTAGGCAATTGAAGAAAATAATTATGATCACATTGTAATAATTGTTCTTCAACGTTGGCTAAATATTGCGATATGATCGGTTGGAGCTCTTTTTGAAATAGCGTATGATTATCTGCCCATATTAGACGTTTTAATTCGATCGGCGCTCGAGAATAGATTTGTTCATGTTCGACTATATATTTGACATATCTAAATAAATGAGAATATCCATAGAATCCAACTGACATAACGTAATTTCGATCTCGCTCAATACACCATAAATTATTACAGTTATCTAGTCTCGAATAACAATAATAATTCGTAGAGAAAACTACTGTTAGCGCAGGTATTTTCGACGAATCCTATTTTTAACACTGTATCCTCATATGAACACTCAGTAGAACAATAGAATTTCGAATAAAGCTTTATCTAATGGTCTGAAAAATATTTCTTCTACATCGCTGCGGGATCAACTAGAATTTATTACATCAAATTCCTCTCGAATGATATTCAAGATTTTCTTTGGATGTTTTTCAAAATATTGCTTTCGAGTAAGAGCCAGCTGTTTACCCCCACAACGAAAAATACATGTCCATCTGTCACAAGAAATATGCACTCGGTGCCCTTACGCATCGATATAACGTCAACAAAAATCCCTATTTTCTTACGCCATTGAAAACTCGACCCCAGTAACTAAAAACACTCTCGACCATGTTCTCAATCGGATGTATTATTAATTCGGATCGAACAAATAGCATACTTATCGGGTATTTTTGGAATATGTTTAACAATTTCCATAACCACTGGTGTAACATGTGTTAAATTAATAACCGTGAAGCTTTTCTCTAATAAAGTTTCTAATTGTTCCTTATCATCGTGTTGTGCTAATTCTTGTATTCTTTTAATTAATCTATCTTTCATATCGTCGAGAACGGCGAGATGAAAATCTAATCGTTTCACACCCAATAAATCCAGCAATGGTAATGCAGGCCGTATTTGTGTAAGAGCAATTCCATTTTCATCTTGAATTTCTTTTATAGCACGAAATGGATCTTCACAATTGGTCAATGTAGTTTTAAGTTCTTCTTTAAAATTAATATTCATCTAGAAAATAATGTTCAAAAAGGAAACGAAATTTACACATGACACAATAAAAACGAAATATTTAAAAGAGAAAAACCAGCAACAGCCAAACAAAAAGCAACGATTTAGTTTAGCAAATTTCGAGTTGTTTGGATTTCCGGTTCATTTTTGACAGTTTTTTTCTCATGACTTTGCGCATATAAACTCGTTTCTTTCACTCGATCCAGAAGACGGGCTGAATAAAAACAAAAGAAATTTAATAAAAACAAAAGAACATAAAACAACCAACGAATTATTACTTTGAAGTTCCAATATTGCATTCTGTCGTTTAAGATCATCGATTAATTTTTGATGCTGTTGAGTTTTGGATTTCAACGATTGAATATAATCAGTTGCGGATTTCAGAATATGAGCGCGAGATGCCTGAGACTTAAAAATAGAATTAATTTTTTTCTAATTATTTAATTTCTACCTTTTCTCCTTTTAACACTGGAATCACATCACGAAGATCATTGAAACTTCCTTTAATATGATCACGACGTTTTCTCTCCAGAGCATTATGATGTGCACGTTTTTCTGCTTGATTATGACTGTTATTCTGCATGTTCGAAGGCATATCCATATCGTCGCTTTCCATATGATTATCATTATACTGATCAAGATCTGAAGACATTTTTATCTAGAAAATAAAAGATCACGATATTGACTAGGCAGGTGTCCGTCTCATAGAAATCTGATTTTGCTATTTAACCTTATCATCAATTGGAAAATCGGCTCTGAAAAAACAATGTGACTTAGCACGATTTGGTTATTTTTTTTAATGGTTCTGCATGTCTGCAAAATGAATGAAAATGCACGTAATCTCATAGGAAACTTCCCACGTTAATATCAGGTCTATCATTAAAAAAAATAGCTACGATAAGGATAGTTTTTAATAAGATAATATTTTTAAAAAAAAAGTATTCTTTTCAAGCAGAGAAGAGAACAAAACACATTATAACCTCGATGAATCATTTATATCCATGTTGTTTCTGTCAAATAAAAAAAAACTAACTGATGACATCTGTCGGATGTTCTCTATGAAAAGTTTTATTACGAAAATATTAAAAATACTATTTTATTTACGTTTTAAATAAAGAAATATATATTTTAATTGGTTCTGGATCAGATTAAATGTAATTGAAACATACATAGCATACACAGGCTATCTACCTGTCTGCCTATTGTGTTTTTTTCCTTCATACTTACACAATCGTGTTTGACTGTGTGCCTGTGGGTATATTTTTTTTATATAAATTTTATATTGGGACAAAATAAAATGTGTTCAATAAATTTTACGAGGCCATGCGGATGAATCAACAGTATCCACCGAGGCAAAATGGCTTTTCAGCCAGACAGAAATATAATAAAAATAATGAAGGTAATAGTCAACAACGTAATCATTATCAACAACAACAAACATCAGTTCCTAAACAAGAATTTAAACCAGTTGCGATTTTAAAACGTGGTGATCCATCGGGAACGACAATTATCAACAAAGATAATAGTCAAGCAAAAGAAAACATTTCAGCTAATACACAACAACAACCACCACCAAAATCAACAAGTTACAAAGTATAAAAAACGAATTTATTATTATTATTTTTTAAAGTCGTATGACACAAAATGATATTTTATATTAAGACAAAAAAATTCTTTAGACGAAAAGGTTTATCATGAAATCACTATGACGTAATATTGAACTTCCATTTAGACGATTTACTTTTTTTAAATATTGTAAATGATATCGATCATATATCCTAAATGAACAATTTTTGGCTATAGACGAGAAAAAGGTCTTTTTCATTCCTACTTTTCTGTTATTTCATACAGATAAAATTTCATTTATTAACCTACTTCAATATTTGTTTAGAATTTCAAGTTCGAACATCGTTTTACGAAATCACATGTACATAATTATCCTAACAGTAGGGGTCAAAACAACTTGCCCTTTAATATATATATATATATAGCATTAAGAGCCATTATTCACTGGATAGATGAGTCTTAGATACTGTGAACTATTGAAATGGTCTCGATTTTTTTTTATTAGAAAATGATGTTTATCGTCCGGGTGAATCAGAGATGAATGCTAAAATTTCGTTTATAAAACTTGTCTTATTTTGAATAATATTGAATTGCGGGGTACTTTTGATGGTAATGTGAAGTAAAATAATAAAGAATATTGCATAATTGAGTAGTTTCGAGGTACCTTGAAACGAAAAGAATAATTCACGGTTCAGTAGTTTTTTTCATTGAGTTGCAATTTTTATTCTGTTGGAAAAGAAATCTTCTACTCAATAAATGAAGATTCTAAAAGATGAGATGACTACACTAGTACCTTTCGAAATACTTAATCTAAATTGGAATTTTGCATTTGATAGATGAACTGCACTCTGAGAAGATTTCATCGAAACTCGCGAGAAATAAAAGTGTCAGATTAGCAACTTTATGACATTTCTAAAGTAAGGTCAAAAGAGCCCATATGACCCCTTGAGATGACTGGATTAATTCTTTCGATTTTTATCAATCTACATATGTATAAGTAACGTAATAACAAAGCATTCTACAAATTCTTTTCTCTTTTTAGCAAGTGGTCGTACAGCAGCCACCCGTATCTGTAATTCTCGCATCACACAAAACTCCCGTTAATGTTTCACCACCTATTCCGAGTCCTTCGGCATCAACACCAGTACCCGTCGCATCTTCAACGAACCCACCATCAACCAATGCAACAGCTAATGGTACTCCAACTATTCTTTCTGCAGCTCATAAACCAAATGGACCAATAAATCTGACCCGAGCAACTTCGACATTATCCTCACCAGTATTAACACAAAATCAGCACGATCAACATATTCAATCGATAAACAATCGTTTACTTGCATCATCGATGACAATGAAATCGTCGATGAAACTCATCGATGATTCATTAACCTGGTGTGAAAATGGTCAATTAAACAATTTCCTACAAGAGTCCGATGGTTTTGTCGTTATCGGTGCTATCGGCCGGGAAAAAGTCGGCAAATCCACATTACTTTCTCTATTAGGTGGAAATCAATTTATTGATGAAGATCGCTTAATGATATTCCCAGCAGCATCTTCGAATTCTCATAAAATTACACGTGGCATCGATGTTTATATTACAAATGAGCAGACAATTCTACTTGACACTCAACCCTTGTTAAGTTCACAATTGCATCAACAACAAATTTTACAACCGCCAAATGATTATCGTTCACAGCAGCAGCAAGTAGTATCGGCACCACATTTTTGGCAGCAACAAATCGATCCTCGAACGATGTTTATTGATAATATACTTGAATTGCAAACATTGGAAATAATTGCGTTTATATTAGCCGTTTGTCATGTTGTTTTAATTGTTGAAGATCAATTTGCAGATCCATATCTTTATCGTTTATTACAATTGGCCGATATTTTACGGCCGATATTAAAGCGTAGCACAAACGAAATCATTAAACCACATTCGCCACATATTGTTTTTATATTAAATAAATGTAATAATTATATTTCGCCGCAAGAACGTTTATTAATAAAACGTTCATTGGTACAAATGATGATGGATACGCAATTTCGCATTTATTCATCATTAAAGCAAACAAATAAAATTAAAATACAAACAAATTTAAAACAAATTGTTTCCGATTTAAAACAACAAGAATTGAATGAAAATTTACTGGTGAAATTATTGCAACAAACAAAATTAAATGATGACGACGAAACAAATAAGGTAAGACTCAGCATTGAATCTGAGCGTTAGACTATTTCAAGAGTTATATAAAACAAAACGCTACTCATGAGCATAGAGAAATATTTGCAGAACTTATGTTGTATTCGCAAACAATTGACGAAAAAAAAAGGATTATATTAAATCTCTTGTTTCCTACATATGTACCACTGTAATAGTGAAGATTAAAAAAATGCTTTTTTCTTCAATGAAATTTTGAACGCTAAGAATGCTTTTCTTTCAGTGTCTAAAATATAGTATGAGAATTTGACGTAAATGTTTGTTTTGAGATAGTTGTATAATATTAGTTGACAACCCTATCTTGTTATTGTCTTACAAGTATCAAAGATAATTATTTATACTTCAGCTTTACTCTAAATGATATTGGCTTCTGTTATTTATTTGCTTGATTAATGTTGTTTTTCTTGTTCCATCAAGCGCAAAAATCTCTAAAGAGCTTCAGTGGAAGCATAATAAAAGTCCTCTCAAACAGCGACAGTAGTATTAAGGTTTGAAAATATATTTTAGGAAGTAGATCTAACGAATGAAAATGATGAAGACCTTGATGAAAAACGTTCGTATATTAATATTCTAGTTTTGATAATAAAAATAAGAATTTTATTTTATTTTTTTATAGAAATTAATTACGATCATGTAAACGCGATTTTTATACCTCGACGAGATTTTCGTGATTCTCATTCGTCTCATTGGCAGTCACGTTTTCTTGGTTTTTCAAATGCTGATTCAATCGTTCGACAACTTCGTCAACAATTACTCGCTATAGATCGTCCACACATTGAACAATGTCAAACGCAACGTGCTTGGTTAACACATGCTTCTCGTATTTGGGATTTAATAACAAAATCCAGTCAGGTAAAATTTACATGAAAAAATAAAATTTAATTTTTAAGTTTTTTTTTACAGTGGGCTGATTTTAGTCGCTTATTAACATGAAATAATAGATCATAAGTGTCCATTAGCACGGACAAATACGGCAAAAAAAGCAATACTTCAATCTGAATGGCAAATGATTGCCGACCGAGCAAAATAAAATCAAAAAATTATGGCCATGCTAGTGCATGATGAGAAATAAGATGATGGCAAATATAGAAATGAAATGACCTTGTACAAGATTATTACAAAATACAAAATGGTACTAGCTAGATATAAAACGCTAGACTATTATTATTGATATGGTCATTAATTCTTTTTCTCTTTGGCTTTTTTTTTCTCTAGTGCATCTTTTTCATTTTTGCTCTGGTTTCTTGTTTCTCTATGCTACAATTTTGTTTTCATATATTTTTCTCTTTTGGCTTTTCTTAACATGAAGATGAAAAGTTTTTTCAGTCGGTAAAATGAAAGAAAAAAAAACCTAAACTAAGATCGATCGAAATCTAATATTTACATCGGTTTTTCTGATTTTTCTTCTCCTGATTCAAGTGTGAACTTATGATTATTTACTTATTTGTTGTTGTCATCATATTTCTTTTCTTTTCTTTCCATTCGATATATATATATCTATGCTTATGCTCGGTTTGTTTGTCTGATCTAATAAAGAAACAAAAAAAAATGTAATGCTGAAAACTACTCATGATAATAAGATCAAAAACGTTCGATGATATATTGAATTTGAATGTCACCATCCTAATACTGATTCATTGAGTAGTACGATCATAATATTTCGCATCGTTCTATCTTTTTTTTGTCTGCTTTCTAATTAGCTTGTACACGAATTCATCTTCAGTACAAAGACAACAGCAAAACAAGAAGAATTAGCAATAATAAATAACAACAAAATATGTTTTTTGTCTTTACATTTTTCTTGTCTATTTATGATTCCGTTATCATTTGAATTTATGTATACATGAATATTGATAAGCATAGATTTTATCTTCGAATTTACTTAATGTCCAAGAAAATTTGATGGCGGATAAAGTATTGATTTACATTTTTCACAATGCATACGCATTCATCGATCAAAAAGCAGTGTTTTTGTATATTCTGGTGTCAAATTAGATATTCGGAGTACTGCCATTAGAATTCGGATGTATGAATAAAGACATAAAAAAAAAACTATGTGGGATGCTTATGGGATGTCACACAAACACGTTTTCTTTGCGTCATTATTAATAAATTCTATTGAATAATGTCAGAAAAAGCCGGTTTACTGAATATGACAATTCATTATCATGAATCATCTAGGATAGTTATATGAGCACTTGTTCTATGCGAGGAAGAGAAAAAAAATAAGAATAACAAAAGTATACTTCAGAGTATAGAAGGATTCAGGAGGAGGGGAAAAGAAATAATAACCTCTTTTAGCGATAGATACTCTATTTGTCTATTATCTGTCGACATCAAATCTATGCAATGTCACTTAAGACATACAACTTTTCTTCTGTTTTTTGCTTTGTTTTCGATGAAAGATAAATAAAGCCTTATTTGGTACTATCATACAGACCAAATACTACCTTGAAATAAGTCTAATTTGTTTAACGCTCTGTCTTATTGTATACATTGATTACACATGTTGTTTTGTAATAAAATACGTATAACGACAATACAATAAATCGAATCAATAAATTAATTAACAAAACGACTTCCGATACAAAATTCAATTCTATTGTAAATAACAATAATAATTAACGATTTTTTTTCAAAGGTGTATGATACAAAAGTAACTCAATTAAATAGGTAAGCAATTAATTTGTAATAGTTGAGTGTTTATCTGTCTATTTCTGGATTTTGCTATTTTTACTTGCACTTCTCTATCTATAAATATATTACCGTAAGCTGTCTACTCATTTACATTAACAATGATCGATTAGTGATGATACACTAGTAGATGTAAAACAAGCCTTTTGCCATTGTCAATCAGAAAATAAAAATATCGCTAAGCATGATTGCAAAAGTATAATAAAAAAGTATTCAAAGACGCATAATCCTGCTATTCATCTTTCTCATTAGAAAAAGTACATGGTATCTTGAACTTCTTTTCATCTGATTTTGATGTCAACCGGAGGATTCTTCGCCAGTATTTTTTTTCCCTAGTTTTCATTATTATTATTATTCAAGTGAACAAATCAGAAAGACAATGCTTTGTAGTTTTGTGATTAATTAAATTTCCGCTGATTATAAGGAAATAAACACGAGAAAACAGAAGAAAAACACAACTAATTGGTCTTTTTTGAACAGTCAAATCAGCGACGCAAATAAAATTGCATTTATGCTTTTCTCTTCATTTTTTCTTGTTTATTGATGTTACTTAGCTGACTGATTGACTGTCGCGAGATATATTTATTTTTTATTTTGGTTTCTGCAATCAATCGTTACTCCCTGCAGTGAACATTAGATTTCTCTCCATTTTCTAGCATGTCTCTTTCTCTCCCCATCTCTCCTCCTTCTTCTTCTCCGCAAATGGAACCATAAATATATACAATATGACACGGTCGATTATTCTCGTAGTCGTCGTAAGTTCTTCTCTCTCTATGTCGACGCGTCGCCTCGAGTTTCTGTATTATTGCTGCACCCTATTGTCGTTATTAGGAGGAAAGTAGTACTTAAACAGATCGCTTCCTTGCGTTCCCATTGCTACTCGGAAGTCGAACGTATTTTTCGGTAAACATTATTAATATAAAGAATACAAATTGTCTTATTCATTCATAGATATTTATTATAACGATTATTGTTAAGAGAACGCCGAAAAAACAAAACTTAATCTATTTATCACTAACTGAGAATTATCTGAAGAAATCAGTAGATAGGTCATCTTTGTACAAACACTTCAATTTGACATCGATCGGAAATCAACACAGAATTACAAGACAAAGAAAACGAGATTTTAACCAATCGATTGGATCGTTTCTGTTTTTATTATATTCAATATTCATCATACAACTGCAGATTGATCAACCAAATATCTCGTCTTAATCAATTAAGGAAAAGTAAGTTATCATTAATATCTATATAATTATTTACTTTTTTTTGCTTATATTATAAGTCGTTGCTTATCATCAGCTATTACGGATTAAATCTTGATGCGAAGAACTAGTAGCTATCTTTCTTCCTTTCTTTTTTTTTATTTTTTTATTATGGGTGCTTTTTATTATTTGATACTGAAAGTTGAGAAAGCAAGAGCATATTGCGCTCGTGATTATCATTGTGTGTGGGTGTTGTTCAACGAGAAAGTGAAAGAGAGAGAGAGAAACGATCGTGCAATTGCAATTCGATCAATATTTGTTTTTGCATATTAAAATTTAGTATTTTCCTATCGAACAATCAACCCTCGATCTCATTTATAGGTAGCTACTCGTCGGTTATTCTGATTTTTGATCGATGTAATGATCACTATACAATGCAATAAAAAAATATTAAAAAAAAAAGAAAATAAAAACTCTTCGACCTGAAGGCTTCTAGATATGTAACATTAATCTGATTCAGTTCTTCGGTATAAACTCTTCTCTTTAGTCGCACAGTCTAGCAAATACACACACACATGTTCGCTTGATTATCGTCTTATGATTGGAACTATATGTGTGCCTGTGGCCACCGAACAAATTTGCGAATATCGGCAAAATATCAAGTCGATTGCCGCTTTTTGTGTTAGGTCTGTTGATATTAACATAATGCGTACAAAAAATAAAACTACCAGATATGACTGTTGCGTTTTTATGTTCTCGGTTTTCTTTCTACTTATAATCGAGAGCACGTGTTAATGCACATATCGATGCTTCTATGAGTATTAACTAGTCTTCTGAAAAGCAAATGTATTTGAATAATGTTCCGTGAAGCTCTACGAGAAAAAAAGTTTATTCATTCATCAATTATTCATTTTGCATCTACTCGAATTAAAAATATTCTTTCTAATTCTGTTGGATTGTTTATGGAAGAAAATTGACATTGACAATGTATGAAATAGCGTATACACATCATCATCATCATCATCATCATCATCTTCTTCTTCTTGATCACAAGTACATCATCGACCACATCAAGTACGATCTACACATATGTATACGAGAGAGTTCTTAGCAGGAAATCGGATGCATCGCATAAAAGTGCTAGATTAGTTATGATAACATTTTTATGATATAAAGAGAAACGAACTACAATTTATTAATCTTTGTTGTGTAGATATTTATTTATTTTTGTTATTGCTTTGTAAGAAAAGCAATATATCTTTATAAAGAAGTCGAAATATCTTGGCATTGAATGGCTCAATGTTTTTCTTCGATTCATATAATTAATATTGACAAGTAAGTGTTCTGGATTAACCTCATGGAGATACAGCTACAAAAGACTATTGGAGAAGATTTTTATTTTCCCACACGTTGCTTTGAATTCTTAGGACACATGAACTAAAGCTTATCGAAGTATATATATATATATATATGTTTAACAATTCTATTTCTAGTGATCACAAATATATTATCGTCAAATTGTTGTTACAATTGTATTTTTTCATTTGTTGTCCTTGTCTACTTGTCATTATCGTTCGTTCATCATGTTTAAGATCAAACGAAAATCTCAGTCACCATCGACATTACCCTCATCAAGCAATGTTAGTCGTAGTACTTTATTCGTTTCGTCTTCTTCTGCTTGTACTACTCGTCATTACCATAATAGTGTGTCATTATCATCATCGAATTCTGTCTCTCCACAATCAGCCGTCTATAAGAAACTTCAACGTCAACAACGTATTGAAGAAAACGCCGCAAATACTCGATCCACAACACGTTCGAAACAATTTCTTGGCTATTTTCGTTGTTGCTGTTATCATTTTTGTTCGTGCACATGTGAATGTTCCATTCCGTCAAATCTATCTCAAAATGATAATACTTCATCAATATTTAACAAGAAAAATTGCGCAAGTACATCATCAATTAATTCGTCGTACTATCGTCGTTAAACAATTAGAAATTTTCATTGATTTTATTCTTTCAACAGATCATTTACGTCGATATACATCCGAACGAGTCTTAATTGAAAGAAAACCTAGTAAAAATTTTCTTCCTAAATTAAGTTTCATTTTCCTTTTATTCTCCTGTCTATTTCCGTTAACAATTGCTACCACATTGTCACCATCGCCAATAACAATTGCAAATCGTGACATATATGTCTTCAGTGATTTCGGTTTAAATACTTCCATAAACTTTTTACTCTATCGAAGACCGCAATGGCATGCCGGATGTTGCTTACTTTCGAAACACACATCATCATCCGTCTGTGATGTTCTATTTAATTCAACATTTAATTTAACGTATGAATATAATCTAATAGAAAAAGTTTATAATGTAGATTTTCTTAATAATCAAACATTATTTTGTCAACGTTATAGTGAATTTCGTCATTTATCACGAAAACACTTAGCTGTATTTACATATTTTACTGTTACAATTGGTATAATATTAAATACATTTGTTTTTCTTGTTTTAATATTTGGTTCATTAAGACGATCGACATCATTTACATTATTTGTTGCTTTAACATGTTTTGATTTATTAAGTTTAGCGTCAAGTCTATTCGCACAATTATTTCGTACCGTAATGACTTATTTAAAAAATTCGGCATTATTTTGTAAAATGTTTGGAATATTCTTTTTATATTTTCGGCAATGTTCATCAACAACATTGTTATTAATTGCTATCGAACGTTGCATTGTTATTAAATACCCATTTTGTCGGCATACATTTAATAAATTTCGTCTACCATTATTAGCTTCTATTATGTTTATATTTGTCGTGCCAATTCCATTTGATTTTGTTTTTTATACAAGCGGTGCAATACATTGCGAAGCATTCAATACAGCAGAAGCTGATCATTATCAAATATTTCGTGGATTTTTCACTGTATTTTCATATGCTATTCTGCCATTTGTTGGAATATCAATAAGCAATTTATTAATTATAATTGAACTTAAAAAATCTAAACAACGTTTTATGATTAAAGGCGAAAATGGAGCAATGAGACGTTTTTCTACAAAGTAAGATTCTATTTAGATTACAAAAACGAAGAAGAAGGAAGCCTTCATGGAAATTCTATTAGTTCTTGACTATCGAACCATACTTGTATCTGCATGCTAGACATGGAACATGCTTAATGAGAATATACATTTATGTTCCCGGTCGACTGATAAGACAAGAATTTCTGATAGGCAGAGCTTTCTATAACTCAAGGAGAGACAGACTTAATGAGTCTATGGACTTCATTAATGTTGTAAACAGCAGAATTTATTTTCATTTTCCTCTTCAATATTTCACTCGTCTCTGTGAATTATAGACCGTGGAAATTATTGGTCTATTATGAAAAGGCCCATAGACTAAATGTCACGGTCGATTTATCTAACGAGAAAACCTCTCTATGTATAGTACAAATTTTTTTGGCGATGCTAAATATCATCGATGCCATTAGAATCAAATAGTTACTATTATAAATTATCATCATCCAGTAAACGTCTAATCCATACTTTTGCAGATGAGCCTATCAACTAGAATATAAACATATCAATTATAACATAATACTTTTATCAGTATTTTATTCTAAGGATAATTTTCAAAAGATAGCGATGACACTTTTAAAGCAGAAAGCTTGGACATATTCCATTTATCACTCATCTACATATGTAAACTATCATTCCAATTGATGTTCTAGAATTGTTTCTAAAGAATGATCCGTTCATTTTTATATTTCGCCGAAAAACTCATGGCGCCCTTTGTATTTGTAACATCAATAGAAATTTTATTCCGTAATGCACTGTACTTTCTAATGAAATTTAATAATTACTATTTAGCGTAGGGGAAAAACGTGGTACAACAGTCATGTTGCTTGTCGCTTCATTTGCATTTCTTGTTCTACTCGGTCCATTCTATGTACACTGGTGTGTGGCATATCTATTTAATGATTATCCTCAGTGTCATTTTACACGAAATCTATACGAAAATGTGCAAGTTTGTATGGGCGTATTTCATCCGTATTTAACCGTCATTGAAAAGGGTATGCGTGAATCTAATCATGCTATTAACTTTCTTCTTTATTGGGCAACATCGACACGTTTTCGCGCAGATTTTGAACGTATATGTCGCCGTTCATTCTACCGCATATTCGGTGCCGCTATAATATTCTTATTTAAACATATATGTTTTTGTTGCACAGTCCCTTCATGTCTGGTCACACTCGAACGGCATGTGTCAGATACAACAGATGTCGATTCATCCTATGAAACGTTTCGAAAGAATCAAATGGCTTATAAAACATCTCATTACTATTCAAATTTCGAACGGCGGCGACAACAGCAATTAATTCAAGCCACAATATTGAATAGTTCAATATCAACAGATGCAAATATATCTCCGACAGCTTCGTTTCACACACTAGCAGAAAATACATCTAAAACAGTACGAATACTAACATGGAATCCACATGATCCGATGATACGTCGATTGGAAAACAAACGACAAGCGACTAGCCTATCTAGACATCTTTCAGCATCAAACGCTGTTTAAAAGTTTTTGTTGTTCATTGTCAAAGTTCTTTTTTTGTGTCGTCGTCAAAATTCTAAAATATCGAACCAATACTATTTTTTTTTCTCACTTCTATTTTATATCAAACGAAAATCAATGCCTACACATACATATCACGATACTAAATGGCATTTTTGGAAGTGGCTTTTTTCTTCTGTGTTATCCAATGACGTCATTAATATATATCAATCACTATATTGACAATAAGATAATTACGTTTTCATATACAGCGAGGAAAAAATAGAGCGGAAGAAAAGACATTAATTAAAATCTCAATGGATTGCCTTCAAAATAAATCATACATACAAATAGCAGTTGTTTTTATTCATGTCGCATTGTTGTAAAAATAATAATAGAATCGTTTTCCGTTTGTACTCTATGCTACCCGATGGAAAAAAGGTTGTGTAGATAATTTAATAAGCACAAGTATTTCAAGTATGGGGAAAAGAACATTGTAGCTTTTTTAGCTTGATTTATGACTGTTTTTTGTTTAGGCCTTTCAGAAGGAATTGATTCCTATGGTGGCAACTCGGAATTTTGATTAGTCCGAAGAGTTCAAATTAAGATAAACTGCTGTCGCATTATGGACTTGTCAATAGTTGTATATGCTAACAAGTAAACTATAATATTCGAACTGTCACGAAATCAATCTGTCATAAGTCAACTCAACTCTAATATCATGAAGTATCGTAGAAGCTAATTTCCGAGTTACATGTGGCGTGAATTATCCATTAAAGATACGCTACGTTTTTTTGTTAGATTATAATAAGTTTTCTAGCCATAATTATCAGTCGAATATAATGTTGAGAAGAAGAATCCAACAGGACCTTCTATATTTCATCCGCGTACACTTGAAACTAGTTAAGGCCGATAAGTAAAAATAAAACCAACTCATTTGTCTTTTTTGCATTTAGACAAGTCAAACTTGCAGAAAGAAGCTATTATTCTTTTTATCGAATTCATCCAATGATTTAATCGCGTTTAATAATGAACCTCCCGAGGATTAAATCTCTATTGCATTATCATTGATCATTCGAATTGTGATTGATCAGCATGTCCGTCCTACAGACGACCTTCGAAAATAGTCATGTAGCTCAATTGATTTCAAATAGAAGCAAAAATTTAAAAAAAAAGACTATAATTCGCACTTGCCCATTATATGCAAAATAAAAAAAAAACAATCGATCAATTTGAATGAACACTATTAAAAAAACAACGAAAGTTGATTTAACCTTAGAATGAATCTGAACTTTTTTTTATTCTCTTAATTGATAATATATTCAGGTATACTTTTTCTCTCTCTCTCTCTCTCTGTGTTGCTTTTCGAACTTCCGGATTGCACTTTGATATATATATATTCAAGCACAAGAGTCAACATACGATTGAGCACATCAAACCTATTCGACCAACGGCAATAATATTCAATTATTGTTTACACATGTGTATGTGACGGAAGAGAAAAGAAGAAAAAAAAGAAGTTAGCGAGTAAGGAAAACAGTTGACCATCGGTGTCACATCAACAATCACCATCATCATGGGACTTTTCTATTGTCTATTCATCTGTCTATTATTTATGCAAACTTATCATGGAAAGATATTTGATGGTTGTCGATTTGTTCAAACATTCTATCGGAGACACTCGAATATATTCATACTTGATAGAAACCAAACATCATTAATCGTTCGACCATTATATGCACTATCGAATCAATCATTTTCTTCGCTTTCTATCGGAATTATTTATCGTTTAGCAGATACTTATCTTGTACCTGTACCTCTTCTGTTCGAATGTCCACAAAGTCAACGTATTTATGCACCGATCGATTGTCAATTTACAATTAACGATGTTCGTGTAAGTTACATGTGACTAATCATATTTGAATGTGTCTGATGTTCATTATAATCTTACCGCTTTCGTGTTTATCGTTGCTCACTTAGAAGTCGACTGAGTTTTCTCTCGAATTCAAATGAACAATAACATCTATTCGTTTGATCTAAATAAAATACTCGATTTTTCGGCCATCAATCAAATTTTAACGAAATATGATCTTTACAAATAACATCCTAATCGAAAATTAATACGTAGAGTCACCCGATGTAATTCGAATCAGTAGCGAAAAAAGGTCGAGATTTGTTTTTGTCATTGATAATCGTATTCAAGACGGGAATCACTGTTAGCTACAGTAGCTTTGAGAAGTTGATAATTGAGAAGCAATCGTGAAAAACAAATAAATGAGTTACATATATTCATTTGTTTGCACTCAGTGAATTGCCCGGGGGCTTAACAAATAGGTAACGATATGTTGTGTTCTAATGTAATAACTGAGAGGATTTGTTGGTCTATTGCTTTTTTATGAGTCTGTTATAAGTATTGATAGAACGCAATAAACATGCAGTCTTTGCGAAAGTAAAATTCTGACATAATAGCGAGTACTTAGTGGTTTCTTGATATTTCGGCTTTGAATTAGAAAAATAAATCAGATCGATTCGTACTTTTGTCTTGGACTATACAGAAAATGACGGTATTTTATGGAACTCACGTTTATTATTTTTGAAAAAGATTAACAGTGAGAGTAAATCGAGGACATTTGTCACTGCCCCCGGTACCATAGAACGGAGAGATTTGAGATCTTTCGTGGAACGCGTATATATAGGATTTAGAGTTAAATAGTAAAACTAAATCTTTTGTTTTCTTCGATAGTCAAATCTATCCATTCGAACCAGCGAATCAAGTCGTATAACAACGGTCCCACTTCGCTTTCAAGAGTATTCTTCATCGAATTCTATTCCAATACGTGGCGCCTATTTCAAACAATCAACTATTGCTTTACGAAATTGTCGTTTGGACTCGAAAGAAAATCTGTTTACATCAGACATCTTTTATCTTCAGATTGAATTTGAACAAACAATAGATTCTTCATGTCAACATTCATGCATTCATCCGGAACTATATGAATGTTCAAACACTTGTCAATGTCGTTCTCAACAATTTGGTATTGAAAAATTTGAACAATTTTGTATCGATACAGAACTCGGTTCGAATTGTTCTCTAACACCAGAACGTTGCCGTCGTATGTGTCGTATTTCTGAACAAATTCAACGAGGAAGAATTGATTCCGATTGTCAATGTCCATTAGGTATGCAGCGAGTTCTTTCAAACAATATGTATCATTGTGAATCTCCTGCGTCATCGGAATGTATGAATGAAAAACCTATCGAAAGTTGTCCGATAGGTTATATTTGTCAACATCATCGTTGTGTACAAACATCCGTGATAGTTCGTTTGAACGAATCAATTCTATCACTACCATTTGTATTAATTGGTTTACTTAGCGGTGCTTTATTAATTATAATTCTACTGATTATTGGTTTAATAAAAATGCGTTCAATAAGATGCGTTAAGTTTGTTCATTCCTATGGATTACCGATTCATTCGAATAACTCATCGCCGATATTAAATGCCCATTTATCTTCATTATCATCTCCGTCTTCAACATTATCGTCGTCGTCAAAATCAATGAATAAAACCTGTGAAAAATATGTTAAAATTCATTTATTTGAGTGATGAACATTTTCTTTTTGACTATAGATAGGATTGTTATCATTCGAAATAAATCATTTATATTCATGAAATTCTCGTCATTAACACATAATGACTATCATATTGTTCAGTATGGTAATACTTATGCACTTATATCACAGTAGGAAATTTAATATCTTAATACTGTAGCGAGTTTTATTATTCTAATCAGCAAGGAACGTCATATCAGATGGAAATGTTTCATTCTAAACAAATAGATACCAACTGTTAACATATAATTGAAACCATTTTGCTCATAGCTGAAGATAGGCTAAGACGCAAAGGCCATTTGAAGTAAAAAAATCATCCGAAATGGAAAACGCGCAGAAATGTTTTTCGATTATTCAATTAAGCTTTCCATAGATGGACTTGTTTTGTTTACAAGCTAAACGGATTATCATCAATATGATTATTTATCTATATGACGAATCACGCAATTGTTCTTTTTGACAATTTCAATGTCATTTCCTTCACAACATATATTATAGTTGAATAAATAAGAAGAAAACTTAGTTATTAGTTTTGTAAACGTGACCATGACCTTCGGAATGTAAATCAGCAAAGCAAAGTAAGACAATTATTTTTTTATCACCATATGCTGAGGTTCGATTATTTTATCGTAACTATCCGTCTGTATTGAATCATGTAGAAGCAATAGTTTACTACTTGCTATCAACGAATATTTACTTGTATTTAGATTGCCACAGACTCCAAATGCGTTGAAGGTTATTGACTTATATCATGTCAAATTGAACTATACGATCATTGAAATAATTAGATTTTCTTTTTCCATAAACTTGATAGGGGAAGCGTCTTCATACAAAACCCAATATGTCAATATACTGATAATCAAATAATTCAAGTCGATTTCATTATGTATGGTAAAACATCATCAAACTGAATATGTCATATGTTGTACACTGGATTCACTTATTTGTTTTGAAAATCATATATTTAAATCAAGTCAACGGAGATTCGTATTAATAATCCTTCAATATATTTATTCCTTCGCATTAATCTATACAAGCTGCATCACTCGAATGTCATTCATCGAGCCAAGGTCAATAGGCTCTAACTTTACTGCTTACAGGAGCGAGTTTCTTTTTACAAAAAAAAAAGGGAAAAAGAAAAAAACTGATTCTTGTTAATGCTCTGCTGATAATTAGATATGTGTAAAAAAAATGACTATATACGTTTTTGTAAAGAAAAATCGAGTAGTTCTTTCTACTCGGAAAAGTATGCTCTTAAAGTACAATTATAAAGTCTCTGTTGTTCATAAGATTAAATTAACGGGTTAAATAAAGTAAATAGAAATCATTGGTAAATTACTCGTATTGATTTTGCGAAAGACACCAGCTTAGAGATAAAATGATTTTTATTAGAGTAAACAGCAGGTGGTGTAGAAAAGAAATTTGTTTATGGAAGAATAAAAATAAATGGTCTTATCAACCGTCACATAAAGTTGTTCTTCGTCTGTCTGTTTTTTGTTCTTTGTTGAAGATGATTAGATTTGATCGTATTTCGGCTTTTGCATAGAAGTCACTAATCTAGCTTAATTTAGTTGTCATTGTCTTTTTCTTTCTGTTTCATCCTTCAAGTACTAGATCGAAAGATAGAAAAAGAAGAAGAAGAAGAAGAAGAAGAAGAAGAAGAAGAAGAAGAAGATAATATTGTTACGAAGAATGATCCCGACAGGCTTCTTCATGTCAACAGCAATTATGATAGCAGAGACAACTCTTGCTTACCAGCGCTCTTTCTTTCTTTCTTTTTGTTCTTCTCGTCTTATAATTGACAAATATGCAAATCAATATTCTACTCTCAAACATAGAGACGTACATAGTAAATGGTGGTGATGATGTGTTGGATAGAATTCTACTAGGAAGTCAATGATGATAGTGATGATGACTTAACCTTCGTCAAATAGGGTACCACTTTTTTTCTATTATCTCATGATGAAGAACGTGCGTATTGATGCATATATATGCATGGCTAATCAGGAGCACATTCATATGTATTGCTGATGATATGACCGAATTGATCGATAGAATGACAAGTATGTAGCAATTGCTCTCTCAGCCTTTCTCTCTGTTTCAAATCAACAGATGCCATTTAGACGAGTGGTTATGACTATATTTGTATACGCAAGTGTGTGTACGTATGTAACTATATATGTAAGATTGGCGCCGTTATTCGTTCTTCCCGTTGTGACAGCAGCAAAAGCATGTGAATGAATCTTTACGAACTATGCCTCTTAACCACACATGCAGGTTTCTTTATATTCGTTCTCTTCTTCTACGTCTCTCTCGATGCACGATCAAACGCATAGCCACGGTAAAGTATTTTGAGTGTGTGTATACATTGAGCAAGTAAAAGAAAGAAGATCCCTTGTTTTGTATTTCTTTTTGAGATCGAGAGAGAGAGAGAGAGAGAGAGAGA
>OENM01000695.1:36165-51325 GCA_900239745.1 Rotaria magnacalcarata
GAGAGAGAGAGAGAGAGAGAGAGAGAAAGAAAGAGAAAGAAACAAGTACAAGATAATGTTTCGTTTCTTATCAATCATATTCATCCCATCTATTCTCCCTCTCGCTCGTTTTTTTTGTCAGGCAGTCGATATGTATGCATGCGCCTCATGTCGTATATCATTTTTAGCACGATTTAGATTATAGACAAAGTGGTTGTTACAGTTGTAATATTGTCAATTGGACTATGGCATCTAGTCATTAACAGGAGTATGTCAGTAATGAAAAAGGTCTATATAATGACGATAGAAATCGTTTGACTTCACCTGGTAAGACAAAGAAAAGAACAAGATGCTAAACTCTTCGGAATCCAATCCGAATTGAATATCAACCGTTTCATTTTAAATTCAATTCTTACGATATATAAATGCAACTAATTATCTATCGATAGATTTACTCCTAGTGTCATATCATTTTACAGATCTGCACCCCCGTTTTTTAAGTTAATCTTCTTGTTGAATATAATGTCGTGTTTGCTTCTCTTCTTTTTCTTCTTGTATACAGATTTGCGACCTGCACCGATATCGGATCACAAATTTGAGTGTATTCGATGAATTGTCACATCAATGTAATGCTGTTCTCTATTGATCAAATAGAGAAGAAAAAACTTCAATATCAACAATAGATAGTAACAACGACTCATTCATCTTATCTAATGTCGACAGCAATCATCGACGATTATGAACGACGTTTTCAACGTTCACTACAAAAATTAACCATACCATCATGGTATACAGATACAACTCCACCATTAAGTATATTCAATAATAGTAAACAATCGATTAATTCATCATCTCTGATGCCATGGAAAACGGATGATAAAGAAAGTCAACGCATTCCTGAAGTATTCTATGTACGTTTTCCACACAGTTCTCGTTCATGTCGATCATCAATAGCAACATCACCATCGCCGTCTGTTCATTCTTGGCATCCAAATTATATTATGGAAGGTTCTCGACGACAGAGAAAATATCAAAACGGTATTGAACGTGTTTCCAAATCAAGTCGTTGGTATCAACCAACTCAATTTATTGTAAACGAAACAACAAATATTCCGACAGGTAAATTATATTGATATAGATATGAGTTTAAAGCACGAGAAGTCAACGATCAATCATTGTCATCGATATATCGTAATTAGAAAATAATGAGAAAAAGAAAATTTTCTTCTGTTTACTCGATGTTCTTTGCGCATTATTACAAGGACATACAAACTAACTGTATGGTTTCTTCATCAAATTGTCGATTAACAGATCTTTATCAACGGCTAGTACGTCTGCTCGACATATGTGATTGCGTCTCACGTCGATCACATACATACAAAAAAAAAAGAAAATGAACAACTATACTTAGTTTTCAATTCTTTTTTCACTTAGGTCTCGGCTTTATTGTGTATAAGGGATCGATGTCGTACGAGATTAAATCAAAAGAAACATCGAGTTGTACGTATGATTTAATAGTACGATTACGCTGGACATTAGTTTATCAGATGACAAACTTCGATTTTCTATCGTTGATACAACAAAAGGGAAAAGGTTATCTTTGAGAAATGGACATTTCATCGACAAAACTACTATATATTGTATTCAACGAATAGAATTTCTTTTATCTTAAAAACTTCATGACCTTTTCAATCGCAACCATCTGTCACATTTGTTGTCTTTGCAGAGCTTATCAGTAATCAAAGACAGTCCCTGACTGTCTGCTCTTATGTGTTTTTTTTTAATCATCATAAATTTCCACGTATCTTCATGATATAATCATCAGCGAACGTGATTTTCTAATAAATACAATAAAACAAAAGGCAATAGAAATCGAGAAAAAGATTATGAGTAACACTTAAAAACAAAAGGAAAACTTTTCTTTTATTCACACTTATTATAAACAATCCTATCTTGTCGAACTATTTCATTGATATTAATTAAACGCGATGGCTTCATTTCAATGATGAAGCAAACAACAAGCGTACGCCGTACACATGCATACTTCTCCATATGCGCACACAAAAAGAAACGCGTGCAATGTGTGCATCAACTGTGTTCTTACATTTTTCAAGGACTATCGAATGATGAAAAGAAAGCTTTCTTTTCTTACAGGTAAAATAAAAGTATCAACATCATACAAACACAAACAACAATCATCTGAAAACATTCATTACGATACACCAACAACTCAGCATAATGATGAAAGTTTAATATTAAAATCAAACCATTTGGCAACTAGTAGTGATGTTGAAAAAAACACTGTCAGCGAGCCAACAACGACTATGATTACATTCGAAAAGGTTTGTTTATATGCCGATTTTCTTTTTTCATCTCTCTTCTTCTTTCTATGCATATACAACGAACAAGATGAAAAATAGCTTTGCTATTAATTGTTTTTGTCTTCTAGCAACACGACAATCATATTAAATCAAATGAATCTCAAATAATGCCGTTGGCAATGTGAGAAAAATCAATTTTGATTTGTAGGACAGAGTCTTTTTTATTTTTTATTGTTTTATAGTACAAAAGAACTCTCCAGTTGTGTTGAATTAGAAGTAGTAGCTGATGAAGAACATGGCAATCGATCATTATCAATGAATAATAACACACTTATACCGTCCATTGCAAATATACCATTGTCTATCGAAAAAAATGATGAAAACGATTTATTAGAACGCATTGCAAATGATTTAGTTGAATCAATTCTTTCGGATATATTCATTTCGAAAATTTTCTACGATGAAGATGATACAAATAGTGGTGTCAGGGAATTGTCCGAAGATGAAAGTGGACTTAGAGAATTAGATGAAAATGACATGAATGATACTGATGAATTTATTGTTTTTCCCACACAATTATCACTAGAAGACGATGATCCAACATCGGATATTCCAAGATGTAGTCTTAATAAGTTATATACGTTTTCGAAAACAAATCACATTGGTTCTGATAATTCGAAACAAACGACCCCAAGTCAGGTACGTGCGAATAAAGTTTCAATACTATTCCTAAATCCTCACGATTCTAGTAAAAAAAATCTATTACTAAATAAAAAGAAAAGAACAGTTGATACATTGTAAGTAATCGTTAGACAAATAACCCGCTGTGAACTATCTATTTGCTTTTTGTCTTGTCTGGTGCGTGCACAATGCCATCTGTGTCGTTTACAAGGATAATTTAGATATGTTTGGTGTACGTGTCAATCTGTTACAATTAACAAACGTTTTGATGAATATACATCACACGGTTCATATACATATATATTCTTTTTTTTCATCGTTTTGTCTATTTGATCGTTGTTAGTATTTCGTGCTTTCGTCTATTCTTTGTGATGAGAACTATCAAATTCAAGGAAACCTGTTCCTATTGATATACCTACATATAGTTATATATTGTCAATGATCGTTTCTTGCCCAAGAAAAGCTAAATGAAGGACAAAAAAAACTATATTATACTGATCCTTGAAGAAATTGTCATTAATTTTATTTTTGTTTATTCACAGAACTCACCAACATCGACACTTGAGAAAGACGTTTTAGCAACTGATTTTCAATTGCATTCAGCCATCGAGCAATCATTCAATAAGCTTTTTATTTCATCTCCACGACTTAGTGCCTTCGACGAAATAGATTGTCCTTCAAACAATCAATTAGCAAAATATCAATTATCAGAAGAAGGTGTTAATGAAGAAACAGCAAGAATTGGCCGACTTCTACTCAATAGTATGCCAACGACCTTTATTGAAGATATTCATAATCTGTAATTTTATACTCGTTTTTGGTTTTCTTTGTCAATTTATAAATCCTATATAAATATCTGTTTTAGTTCGCAGCCTCCAATATTCACATTAAACAATGATTGTCTGATGATATCCGAAACAGAAGATATTTATGATTCACCAAGAAAAGATTATCATGAAATTCAACGAGGCATTGCCGAAGAATTCGATCAAGGTAATTATTATCATGGCTCTATAGTAGATTATTGATTATAGATTTTTTCTTCTCGTATAGAATTAAATGATGAAGCTCTTGGCGATTCCGCTTATTCAAGTAATCAAGAACGAATCAATATTCAACAATTACTTTACGAACCTTTATCAGAATGTTTCTCTGGTTTTTCGTTTATTCAAAGTGATTTTTTAACTCCAAATATTTCATCACTACAATCAGCAACCGATGAAGCTTATGAATCCGAGCCGACAACAATGAGTTCATCGCTAGCAATAACAACTTATATTCACCCGAATCTCGAACATGAATTCGATTATCCATCCCCACCACCACCTGTACCTGATCGACGACTTAAACCGGATTATTTAAAAAATGCATCTACACCAAAATCTCGAGTAATTAAACAAGAGAACATCGATTCTGTGGAATATAGTCTGATCGAAAAAGCTAAGCCTTTACCACCACCGCCAACAACTATTCAACAAATAATTGCTCCGATAGCAGCCGATTCAAATTTACCGTCAAAACGAACTGTCAGTAGTCGACACTATTGTGGTTCAATACCGGTATCCGATAAATTATGTACAGAGTCAACTTTAACGAAATCGAAAGAAGATACTCACGATAAAACTAAAGAAAAACGAAATACTCGAGTACTGAATTGTTTACACCCGTCAACCGCCGATGATGATGATCATCGTAAACGAACTTCGATACCAAAATCTCCATCAACATCATTGTATAGATTGAAAACAAGAAAACATAAATTAGTCACAGACTTCGATGAGGCAACTAATGGTTTAGCAATACGTCTGCCAGCGCCCACCACGAATTTACAGCATTCAACTAACAAACAAAATCTCAATAGGTTAGTTTATTTCTTTTTCAAACTGAATTGAATTCTAAAGAATACTTTCTTTTTCAGAATAACAACAAAACGAGCCAATGGAATAACTAAAGAGCAACACATAACAGATCATGTAGGTTCTTTTTTTCCTGTCATGTGATTTTAGGTTGTTAAAGAATTCGTTTTACTTCTAGATCAAATCAGATCGAAGACTCTATTATGAAACATCGGTGTAGTCTGAATACTTTCATTTGCTCGTCTTTGCCTAGGAACGTGATTCCACGTTTTTGAATATCGCCGTGTGATAAACAAAGACATTTAATATATTCAGTTCTCGAGTAATCAAACCTGTGTCGGTTTATTTCTTTTGTAGATGTGTTTTTTTTTCTCTTTTTAATGATATTTTCGTTTTCTATTGAGTGTGTATGTTTCTTTTATACTATATACATTAGAATTGTGCACTGATGATGATCAAATCGATAACTTAATTCATTTCATTACAAAGTTTGCAGTGCAATGCGGAACTACTTCTTAGATATAATTTTGTCTTAAATAAAGGCCCTGGTTTGCATTTTCGTTTGAAAATTTGAAATAAGACATGGTGACAAGTTTCATCGTCGTCGTCATCGTCTTTCTATTTTTGATTTACTCTTTAACAATAATGTCACGGCGTGTGATACGTAGATAATCAGCGTTGCTAAGATGTCGTGTGTGAGAAGGACGTTGTAGTGTCTCGTCATCTGTATTACCATCGTTTTACTGCTAATTGTTGTTTATCTATCTCACGGTGTCTTTGATTTTATCAATTTGCACGTTCGCTATCGTGATGTTTATTTTTATGAATGAGTGAAGGTTAGAAAAATAACTGATATCGTAAAGCTGTTATGTGTTTCATCGAGCTTCCTACGCATTCAGACATCTCTGATCGGAAGCGAAGTTCTACTTGTTGTATTTCACGTTTTATGAATTCATGACGTTTCTCTTAATGTAATTTTTTACTTGAAAACTGAGTTCACTGTATGATTTTCTTCATATATAAAGTGTACTAAGACATACTATGTGTAAAAAAAAGTCAAAAAGTAATTACGGCTCATGTGAATTCACGTTCAAGAGCGAGAGACCTTTTGAGATCGAAAAGAAAATGTTCGTAAGGTCAAAGACCATTCATAATTAAGTGTTGTGCACTGTTAGAAGTTTTTTTTTAAATTTATTGTGAAATGAAGTTGATATATACGTATACGTCAAAATATTACACTGGAAGCAAAAAAAGAACCTATTCCTAAGGTTTCTCATATGACTATGAAGTGTTAGAACCTATTAAATTTGTTAAAAAATGAATATTTACTTTACTATAATTGCAATTTTTTTAAGCAAACAAAAACTTGAGGTTATAAAAATGATTAGTAAAAAGAGAAGAGATATTTGCCAGTAGTAGGAGACGAGTATATTAGTTATGATTAAATTAAAATTCTTATAAATGAAGCAACTATTGCGATATTCATTTTACTAAAATAATACTAAAGTCTCGACGTATCATTCTATCGAAGCAGGGCTACCATTTCTTAGTTATTTTCAGCAAAACTGACTATATTTTCTGTAACATAAAAGTACTCAATTCACTCTATTTTTAATTCGATCTCTTGATGAGGTCTCTTCAACAAATTTCGGTACATAGAAGTGAATAATTACGAAAGTCGCCTAGTCCTTTATTTTTTTCGAAATGATGGTTCATGTGCACAATTCAGATTGAAATCATGTACCCCATTGTATGCACCATTACTAGTTTTTTTTTGTATGATATAATCGCGGTGTCAAATAGAATTCAGTATCTTTTATCACGTGTTGACACACCGACGAAGAGAGCGTGAAAAATTCTACAATTTGACCTGTAAATTAAGATAATTATGTATTAAAATATTTCATGTAAATGTTTGGCTCCGAAAAGAAAATATAGTAGATTTTAGTGTAATAGAAAAAGTAATCCAGATGAAGTCTAGATTTGATTTAATGATTAAATGTGGCTTAAAATATTGATTGAGATTAAAAACTAGCATGATGAAAACGAAAAAGTCGTGCTTGCCCAGGGGGACGATTTAGGCTGTTAATGTTCCCAGGTCGTAGAAGTACGGTGAGAAACAGCCGAAAAGCACGGGAAATCGCTGGGCAGTGGAAGCAGTATTTCGACCGGAAATTACTAGGTTTTTTCCTATGGATTCCGGTCAGTTTCCTGTGCTTTCCGGCAAGATACTGTGATTTTTCCGCATCTTTCCGGTAGGTTCCTACGGTATCCGTCCTCCGGAATCATTGACCTGGGTTCCCGTCCTTTATTCTGAATTTAATATACAATGAAACTAATAAGAGAAAGAATATGACCATCGTTGGTTTTATTTCAATTCGTCATAGGACTCAAACACGAAAAGGTGTAATCTAATTCAACGGTGTGAATGTATTCTAAAAATAAACAGAAATTAAATCAAATAATTTAAAGGCAATACGGTATCTTAAATGTGATTGATGTCACACTATTCAAAGCATTAGTACTATAATGATATTTACCAAGAGATTGCGTTCAGCTACAGATCTAGATGATGAATAAAAGTCATATGATCAATATTACTTGAAAATTCAATTAAAAACCATCGCAGCACTCGGTATAATATGAATAGCTAAAAAGAACTCTTCGAAATACTAATCAGAACTTGCTGTGCTACATTATCTTAACTTTGTAAAAAAGAGAATTTTTTCCTATCATCGATAAATAGATAAATTCCTAGAATAACAAGAGGATATATTAATCGATATGATTTCATATCACTTCGACATGTGATTTTATTGAAAATGAAGCTGATGCATAAAAAATAACTTAACATTTTTCCTATCCACATCCACAGTAGTATCATATCTGTTTGCAAGCTGCCGAAAAGATGTAGTCATTTTAACGTTATAAAGATAACGATATTATTTAGATTTATTCTTTATCATAAAATAAAAAAAATAAAGTGAGGCCCCTATACAGAAATGTTTTTTTTCATTCTTTTATTTCCCACTGACGTTTATTGACCTTGACTCAGACTCATGTTATTCTTGTGTATAGATGTGTACGAAATCATAAGAAAAATTCCCTTTTTTGTAAACTTTTCGCTGGCAGTCTCAAAAATACACCTATCAACGTTAGCATATTTAAGACATGACAAATGCAGTGATTACTTCCAAACAATGTTTTATATGTAAAAAAAGAGAAATCCAACTTATACCCATGCGAAGGTTGATCAGAAAAATTTTGTAACATAGATTTACCAAAACATCATCAAGAGCATGTAGCATTCCAACAAAGATTAATTAACAAAAACGAGATCTCAATCATCATCCATTAATACAACAAGTAAATGAATGGGAACGAGATTCAATCCTGAAAATTAGGCAAACAGCAGAAGACTGCCGACAAACATTAATTAAATCGCGGGATGAGAATATTATTGAAATGAAAAAGAAATTAAATCAACTCATTACTGACTTGGGAAAAATGCGAGATGATGATGATTTCAATGAGATTCATTTAAACAAATTGAGGATTCTATTAGAAGAATTGAAAAAAGAACTTGATCAATCACTGAATGTTTCCATTTTGGAAGAACGTACATCGTTTATAAACAGAATATCAGTTATAATCAAATCTTCAGTTTCAGGTTAGTGTGACAACTAAATCTGACTTGAGGAAAGAGTATACGGATGCAGCGGCGACGGAAGCGGGGGCTGGAGTAAGGAATTTACTCCCCTCCAATGAACAAAAATATTCAGTTTTCCCATCGAAAATATCATATTTCCCCAAGTCGGACAGAATGATCCGTAAACGACCTTAAGTGTTATAGATACGGGGAAATACAGTATTTCTAACGAATAATGATATAAGATCTTGAGACGGCGAAATACGATAACGTGACGTATGTTAATCATACTTTTAGATATCTGTCAACCGACCAGAAGCCACACTTTTTAAATGCAACCCCTAGTGAAGGTACTCATAGGGTAGTACTCAAAAAGTACTCACGGTAGAAAATGTCACGAGTACTCATGAGTACTCATGGGGTTTGAGTACTCATCAGTAGTACTCGAGCTAGATTTTGACCGGTTGAGTACGACTACTGAGTACTCGCCTCATAAAACTGAGTTTTCTATGAGTACTATCCACGTGTCTTCCGAGTACTCTGGTAGCTTTTTACAAGATTTACTCATTCATCTATACTTTGTTCACTATATTTTAATACTAAATGAATTCTATTTCGTTAACCTATCAACAATAGTATATTAGTACAATGAAATGATTTATAATAAGAAGATACTTCATTATTTTATTGTCTATAAATTACACAAATAAATATTATGTTTCAAAAAAGCAACGCTTAACACACATATTGAAGATAATAAAATATTATTGAAGATAAATGAATTGTCAATGTTTTCGAAAAAGATATTTGATCACTATGAATTCACAGATACAAAAGCTACAGAAAAAAAGAATACTAAAATTTGTTACGATACAGTATTCTCAGTAACACGAACAATTAATTTAAAAATTATTGAATGAATTTTTGATTCGATTCGTGTATGAAAACAAATTTATGTTAAAGCGATCCTTATACAAAAAAAAGAAACTTCATGACATAAATCATTGATGCTATATTTAGTAACCAGAAAAAAATCTTAACTAATCTGAAATAAAATTTAATCTGAAATTTAGAAATTAAAAGTTATCAAATTATTGTTACATTGAAAATAGATACTTAGTTTTATTCGAAAAAGGAGCAGTTGAAAATGATAAGTGTCTGTCTGTCTTTCTGTTCACAAAGTGAAATATAGCTGCTTTGATATATCCAATCGCTGTATGGGCAAAAATGAATCATCTATTAAAACTAAAGGATAGAATGAACATATCCACGAAATATTTTTTGATTTTTTTTTAATTGATTTCATCACATTTTGTTTTTATACAATGTAATTTAACTTTTTACATGTTAGTGCATTGGTGTTTTGTCGAAACCCAGAAGCGAGTACTACTTTGAGTACTCAGACTATCGTAGGCGAGTGAATTTCAGAAAGTTAAATTATGCTAGTACTCACTTGAGTACACGAACATTAAAGATACACAGAAAATTTCACGAGTACTCCAACGAGTCTTTTGTGTACTCATGCTGGCAGGTCGTACTCGCTTGACGAGTAGTTTCACTAGGGACGGCGTTGTTCCTTTATTTTTGCAGAGAACAAACCAAAACGTTCTACGATTTTTTACTAAACCGACTTCAATGAGCAATATAATACAATTCTTCGATTGTGACGCTCATATGGAAAATATTTTGAAAAACGAAAATCTGCTTGGAATAAGATTTTTGTCCGGTTCGCAACGCAATTTTAATGGTTTCACTTAATTTTCACCAATTTTTTATTTTTATTTTTTCTATGGATCCAATAGAAACAAAGATATTCAGATAATTCAGAAGCGTTTAAGGTTGAGTAGGATGCCCATTTGAATATTTTCTAAGCTCTTGGATCTTTACGTTTTTGTGAGTGAGAAAGTGACTTAATCAGCATTTTGACATTATCGGCTTCTCTTTTCTGCTAGAAAAACATGCTAAAAAGTTCTTTGATATACTTTTTCAAAATCAATCAAATACATGTTTTATTTTTTAGATTCATCAATCTTAAAAAGCGTACCGAAATTTCTTGTTTAGTTTTATCCCCTGTATATTCTGTCTCGATTGGTAATATAAATTATACGATCATGGAAAATAAGTGAATATATAAATTTTAAAAAGTTTAACCTTTTTAATGCATCCTATTGGTTTCTTTTCGTTTTGATGAATCTGGGTCGTTTGCTTTTTCAACCAGATTTTCTTGAAAAAATTCATTATATTCCTCAATTCAAGATACAACTCCGTCAACATTTGATCCTTCGCGTGGCCTCTGCCAATGGGGATCATGGGGCAAACCAATTTAAGTTCAGAGTACACCTTATAGTGGTAGTGAGTGAGGGCCTACAGTGATAATAGATAAGACGAAATACTTTTTTGGATCACTTCTATTTTTTAGGAGTATTGCTTTTTTCATTCAGCACACAAAACATGTTCATACAGGCTCACCCTCACACCATCTTCGTCGTCGCCTTCATTATGAAAAAATGATACCAAATTTCACCCTCTGTAAACAGAAAAGAACATCTATGACCTGCGTATTACGTATTTTTTTCATTTTCCTCATTCAAAATGCAAAAACCATTCAAAAGAAAAATCTAAAGTATTTCCATTTTCTTCTCTCTCTATATTCATGATGCTCTGTCATTTTCTCTAATTTACCTATTCAAATTAAGTTATTTTTATCATATCTAATATAATCTCGTCTTATTTTCTTTATCTTCATTATTTTAGAAACTGAACCAGCATTCATTCCAGTACGTAGCTGTTCAATCGACATTCATCCAAATGCTCGATGGAAACAGAATGGCCTCGCTGTAGCTGGAGGAAATGGAAAAGGCAATGGAATCAATCAACTCTCGCACCCATGCGGTTTGTATGTTGATGATGATCAAACTGTCTATGTCGTTGACCAATCAAATCACCGTATTATGGAATGGAAATCGGGTGTGACGAGCGGCCAAGTGGTTGCAGGTGGAAGTGGACAAGGAAGTGGGACTCATCAATTTTCTAAACCATTTGATGTGATTGTCGACAAAGAGAGAGATAGTCTCATCATCTCCGATTATTCAAATCGAAGAGTGGTTCGATGGCCTCGTCGAAATGGGACAAATGGAGAAACGATCATCTCGAACATCGATTGTTTGGGTTTGACAATGGACGAGAATGGATCTCTCTATGTCGTTGACGTTGCAAAAGTTGAAGTGAGACGATATCGAAGAGGAGAATTTCAAGGAACAGTGGTTGCGGGTGGCAATAGACGTGGGGATCGTCTCGATCAACTGTCTGGCCCAACATACATTTGTCGATCGAAAGCATTCAGTGTACGTATCTGAATGGATAAATCATCGTGTGATGAAATGGATGGAAGGTGAAAAAGAAGGCATTGTTGTGGCTGATAGTCAAGGGCAAGGAAATGGTCTTACACAATTGCCAAATTTTGGAGGAGTCATTATCGATCAATTGGGCACTGTCTATGTGGCTGACCGAGGGAATGCTCGAATCATGCGTTGGCCCAAAGGAGCCGCATAGGGAAATGTCATTGCTGGTGGCAACGGTCAAGGAGGAGAATCAAATCAACTCAATGCACCCAACGGTTTATCATTTGATGGAGACGGTAATCTGTATGTCGTCGATTGGGGAAATCATCGAGTACAAAAATTCAATATAGAATTCAATGGATAAATAAATACCGAACTCTATATATAAAAAGAAGAGAAAAGAACAAAAATTTTCTTTGTATTTTCCTTGTTCTGAAAATTTGTGATAATAATAATAATAAAGAAAGTAAAAAAAATTTCAAAAAAATCGAAAGCCAATAAACAAAAAAGTTTTTTTGGAAACCTTAAACACAAAAAATATTTTCAATTTCCTGTCAATCCATGAAAAAAATTTATCAAAATAGGAACAAACCCAGTAGCCCACTCCTCGTTCATTTTTGTTGGAATCCGCATTCTTGGATTCCCTGAAGACTATGCTATTTTCATTGCAATGAAAATAAGTGGAATAGTTTTCTGTACTATAAACTGCTTTAAATCCATCTAATAGTTGCGATTCTAGTAAAAAGCAGTCCTGTGATTATATTTGGAAATGATCCGAGATCTAGAAGTGCCCAAATCTCAAGACTTGCGAAGACCTTTCGTTCTCCAACGTTGATGGAATCGGAAAATAATTGATAATAGAGGAGTTCGTTGCAATCATTCCGAATCCTTAAGATAATTAGATAATATTTTTGCAAATCTTATAGAAGCGACGCCACTGTTACATATGTCCAGAAACTCCAAGATCCCAAAGTTTCTAGAAGACCTTTTTTTCTCCACACTCTGTGATAACTTGTAATGAGCAAAACTAAATCGAAATTTTTGGAATCCTTGTGAGTCGTTGAGATAATTGCAGAGCATTGTTCCACAATCATTGCTGACTATATTGCTGATCCACGGAACTACGGAAACTCAACGGTTCCCAGGTTTCGAGAAAACATTTCTTTCTTCAAAGTCCAGGAATCTCGTTAGATTCATTATGAGTCATTGAAATATTTGCACAGAATTTTCTCGAAATCGTAACTGAGTATGGCCATAGTATAGATGTCTACAACACACCCGAGTTCGATGTTTCCCTGATGATATCGTCATCCTGATGCACCCTTCAGATCATAATGATCCGTTAGCGTCAGTGAATGATTGAGGTTATGTCAAAAATCGATTAGCAATGCATGCTTGAACATCGCTGCTCGTCGAATGATAAAGAAATCAGAGCTGCTGAATCGTGCCACACGACATTTTGATGTGGATTTAAATGAAAGCGGCGGTATCAGAGTAGAGAACACTACACGCGTACATTCGCAATAAAATGTTTCAAAATGGTTAGTTATCAAATCCCAAGTATTGCAAGAGATCTGGCATCAGAAGCCCTGTTCTGTTTTGAAAAGCAGAAGTTTCTTGTGTTTCATCCACTTTAATTAATTGGCACGAACTAAAAGTTTCAGGATTGAGCGGCAGTATGATCTTATAAATATAAGTCTCCAAGGAATGAAAATATTGCAAGTAACTCATCGTAAGAAAACCTATGCGCATGCGAGGGAATTCATGATACAACTGGAATTTCTTAGAAATCTTTGTGGTACGTTAGTTTTAAAGTGCAATGCTATTATCCTGACATGTCCAACCATGATCCCTGACTGACATTTATTGAAATCGGCAGAACGCATGAATTATTGACAATCATTTGAAACTTATTCCATATAAATTATGTACCTCGGAGAGCATAAAATGTGCATTGAATATTTGAAAATCCTTGGTAATGCTTGAAATCAAAGTATAAAGGGATATAAAATCATTTGGAAATAAGCCTCGAATCCTTAGAAATTCATCTTATTCATGAAAAAGATATTTACGTGGTTGAATCACGTCACCGCCCTTACCCGAGTAAGGTGTAGATGTTTTTTTGCGACATGTCTGCTCCACTGATACCCACATCTGCACCCTCAACACGTGATCAGTTCCAATAATCACAAGGCAAGTATGAACACTTTTAGGATCAGGGTTACCAAATACAAATTTAAAAAATCAAGACTTTTTTATGAAAAATCAGGAGTATTTTTTGTTGATATTGAACAGTCATTCGATAGTTTTTATCAGATAACAACCCATTTTTCACTAATCGACGCATTAATCTCCTTTCTTAATGAGATAGGTGCTGCAAAATTTCCTTGTAGGTGAATTAAAATTGTAAATATAGCACTGATTTCATTAAGTTTATTTCAATAGATAATTAAACGAGTTTATTAGAATACATGAAAACTATAAAATCAAAATCAAAACGTAAAAATACAAAGTAGAAAAGAAGTAAGCAATTCACTCAACAATTCGTGGTAGCTACTTTTGCGTCGTGACTGTACTTATCTGACGATTGAATCTATTTCAAAATATCTGATTCATTTAAAAGATTATCACAGAATTGTGTGCAAGTAAAATGAGTGTTCATTTTAATCTTTAGCTCATCTCCAACTAAATCATGGTTCATTCGATTTTTACTGTCATTCCATAAATATTTCGTATGACTAAAGATTGTTTCACAAAATGTATTTGAAGCAGGAATAGAAAATACATATTGAGCAGGCCTTTTTAAATTAGGATGCTTACATCTGTGTAACACTTCCATAGACTTGTTCTTTTTCTCTTTAAAATCGCTATAGGTTCAAAATGTAGCTAATCGTCACGTTAAAAAAATCAGCTCCTGAAATCAGGAGATTTTTTTGTCAGGATAAAAGTTCGAAAATGAGGAGACCCCTACTCAGGATACTATGATCATATTCGAGCTAACTCTACCAAAGCAAGCAATATCAAAATGAAATTGAATATTATACTAACATACCAATTGCCTTACTTGAAACTTATAGAGTAGTGAGGGGCTATTGTGAACATTGTTTTAACGATCGAAAAATAAAGCTTAACAAAAGTTTTAATTTAAGCAATGTTAATTGCCATGAGTATGCAAATCCAAGAAGAATACCAGCAACAATGGCGAAAAGATATTGAAAAATTAAACCAAATCGTACACCACTTGCACCTTGTACAGCTGAAGCTTCAGTGGCAAGACGTGTACATAGTGCACCGGTACTATTTTCTTCTCGGTCGAAAAAGGTCATGTCTTGA
>OENM01000695.1:51330-64149 GCA_900239745.1 Rotaria magnacalcarata
GAAGAATAGCTTGAAATGCTTTTGATCGAAGTCGTTTGGTGAGAGCTTCACCGGATCGTGCAAATACATAACCCTAAATAGAATGATATTTGAAAAAACAATGGCTTGAAACTCGATCTACCTGAACCGAATGCAATACCAAACTTATAACTCCAAAGCCAACGTAAAGTAGGACATAGAACAAAACTTTTCGTTTTTGAACATTTTTATCACATTGTTGAAAAACCTGTCGATAAAAAATATTCATATTTCAAAGATGAAAAATAAATTAACTATTTACTGTCGCTAATTTCGTTTGAATAATGCAATATACCGGATCTCTGGCTCCAATTATTGACGCTGTTATACATCCAATTGCAATCAATATCCATTCGGGTTTGTTCATTCGTAAAATAGCTAACATAGTATTTTCTTTTTTCTCCTATGCAGATGACTCCTAGTTCTCACAACTTGAATATTCAGCTATCTATTTTGATTACCTTTGTCTCAATCTTGTTTTTGTCATCATTTACCAGTAAATCGTACGAATCATCAATAGAAATATCATTCGGTTGATCAGTAATCATCAACGTGTTCATGTCTTTGTCTTCCAATTTTGATTCTACTTCTTCAGGTTGACGTAGATTTTGTTGTTTAGCCAAGTTAAAATAAAGACCTTGAATATTCATCAATGATTCATGATCACCCTCTTCAACTATTTCTCCTTTTTGCATTACAATGATTTTATCAGCACGACGAATTGTTGATAGACGATGTGCAATTACTAATGTTGTTCTATCTACGAGCGAACAAGAAAAATAAGCATTCACTTCACTCTTTTGAAGTGATCACGTACTTTGAGAAGCACGCTCCAATGCTTCTTGAACTATCTTTTCGCTTTCGTTATCAAGTGAACTAGTTGCTATAGTAAATAATCGGTATTTGAAATAAACAGTAGGTCACAAGAATAGAGAAGAATTTACCTTCATCGAGAAGTAAAATTCTTGGATCACGAAGAAGTGCACGAGCAATAGCTGAAAAAAGAATGCATTGTTATCGATAAAAATGAATGTTTTCCATTACCAATTCTTTGTTTTTGTCCGCCGGAAAGTGCAGCTCCACGTTCACCAACAAGAGTTTCATATTTCTAATTACAGAAAAACAAAATCGCACTGAAATCGAATAGAACATTCTTTTTCTTTACATTAGGAAGGGCCATGATGAAATCATGTGCATTAGCCATTTTAGCTGCTTGGTGGATTTGTTCATTAGTGGCTAAATCAAATCCAAACAAAATATTCTCACGAATAGTTTTATGAAATAAAACTGGTTCTTGATTGACAACGCCAATGTGTTCTCGTAACCATTTCAGGTTATATTCTTTCGTCTCTTTTCCATCAATACGAATTGAACCTGATTGTAGATTATAGAATCGTTGCAGTAATTGAACACATGTTGATTTTCCCGATCCAGATGAACCAACAAGAGCAACAGTTTGACCACATTTTATTTTCAATGATAAATTAGTGAGAATAGGAACATTAGATCTTGCAGGATAAAAGAAATAAACATTTGAAAATTGAANAATCGTAAAATATGAAAACTCATCTACTTGATCAATGATTTGCCAGATGCCATAGGCAGCAACTCGAGCTTCATATAATGCTTGAAAAAAAGGACTTGCCTGTGCCAAACTTAAAATACCATAGCTAATACATATGAATATCTAAATAAATCTAATGATTAATATCTAATTCTCTGTTACACAAGTCACTAAGAAAGAAGCGAGCTACTTACAGTGAAAACACCTCCGATGCTGTAATTATCTTCCAAAATTAGTTTTGTTCCATACCAAAAACCTTTAATATTATAAGGAGAAGATGAACATCTTGAAATAATCTAATGCAACAATATAATACCTAATGCATATACACAAAACAGAAGAAAATAAGTGATACCAGTCGTAATACCATTCGTCACACTTTTTCTAATAGCGCATTTCCTTGCTTCGTCAAGGTATTTTTCGTATCTATTTATTTTTAAAAATAATTTCTTCAATCGAAATGAAAACATAACGACTACTGACCTATGTATTTCTTTTTCTTGCCCAATATAGGCTAGTACAGTACGAATTGAACTTATGACTTCTTCAGCAACGATCCCTGCTTTTCCATATGCTTTCAATTCAATTACAGTCATTTTAGTTGTAACCTACAGGCAAAAAAGGCTGTGATTAATGAAGCGATTTCTAATTAAAGAAAATTTTACTTTGAATAAAACTGCTGTTGTGATAAAAATTACTGATGAAAATGATATTATAACAAGTGATAATTTCCATCCTCGTATAAACCCTAAACGAATCATCAATCAATCAGTTTTTTATCTTTCTTTTGTTTTTAGCCATAAATCAGTTACCAATAATAGTACAACTGATAAAAGTTGTCACCATTTCAATAGCTGAGCCAAATTTATTACCAATACCATCCTGAATTTTATGAGTATCATCGGTCAAATGTAAAATAAGTTGGCCAGTTTTATGTGTATCAAAAAAGAAAAGATCTTTCGAAAGAATAGACTGAAATAACATCTTCCGAATAGTACGAGTTTGCCTCTCGGCAGTTATCTCTAATAGTAAAACTCGAATATAACCCGATATAAGATTAACACAACCAATCACTAATAGAATATTAACGGATTGTCTTGTATGATAGCTGAGATTATAACTAGTGAAAGTGAAATTCGATTCAGTAATATTGCACAATCTGAAAGAATATAATCACCACTGTCATTGAATTCAATAGTCAAGAGCATATTCCTACGATATTGTTGAATAGAAATTAATTGTTGTCAATGTTACATTCGATGGGCAAATTTTTTCAGTGAGAGAAGTAAGATTGAGTGAACATAGATGAGCTGCTCGATCATTAAATGAATCAACTGTATCACCAAATATTATCAAACCAAATGGAAGACAAATACCAAAAATGACTGAAGCAATCGTTGCTAGCAGTATGTAAACTAATTCAAGAAATGTTGCATATCGAAACTAAAAATTCAAGAAAAATTCCAATCGATGCGAACAAGTTTATTTACTAAATTTCGAATGTTCACTGCTTCCGTGAGCGTTCTATCTTGTTTTCTTGTGCGCAATCGTTGCCAAAAACTTGTTTTCTCAGATTCGATTAATTTTTCTTCAGCAGTTTCTCTGAAAAAAATGAGGAATACAAAAGTCTTTTTTTACAAAACTACCTATCACATTTACTTCGTATACATGGCTTGATTTGATTCACTGTGAACCATGGTTTTTTGTTGTAATCTATGATATCTGATGATCCTCTATCGCTCACCGTCCATTTTTATTCGAAAATGATTTTTGTAATATCTGTAGAAAAATGAAACAAAGTGCTGATGCTTACTTTTTCGTTGGAGTATCTAATAATACTATCTTTGATTGACAATCTTTCTTTTTATACTTGTTTAATTGTTATGAAACTGCATAATTCAAATAGAAAAAGGTTTTTTTTATGAGGCATATCATATAGTCATAGGCTTGTAAGCAATATTATCATTATACTTCAATGCCACAATATTATATGCTAGTTATATACACCAACTTCTTTAAAACGTATATGATACACCCACACGCTGAACTACCTTGAAGAAAAAATTTCATCGTTGTAATGACAATAGTGTGACGTTCTTTTTTTGTTTGTCTGTTTATGTTATGCCTATGTTTCTTTTTCTTTCCGACGCTATAAATTAGCCTATGATATACTGTTTCCAATAAAGACAGGAGCGCAAAAAGGTATACTCATAACATACGCGTAGGTAGATTTATTCCGTGAAATTAAGCAATGAGGAAAAAATCCAGCAAAAACAACTGAGTTGCCTGTCCTTGCAGAGTGCTTAATTAAAGAAAGAGAGCAATGGTGAAACTTCGCTTCTCTAATGAAAAACAATAAACGGTTTGCAGGATTTACTGTCCATTGATTGCTTCTCTATTCTAATTAGTTCGTTTTGGAAAACTGTAGTTTTTTCTGGAGGTGTGACTGGGTGTTTGTTTCACAGCGACGCCCACACCCTCAAGCTATATGAAACGTAAAAAAATTAATTTTTTGTAAGTTCGATCTCTGATTTATTTATTAAAAAGTAATCATCATCATTATATACACAAAGAAAACAAACAAACTAAATAACTAAATGTTCACCACCATTTTCTGATTTCATCATGACGTTGATTTCTTTTACGCATACTTTTGGTGTATTTGCAATACATAAATAGAATAAATGTTGTGTTTTGTAATTAGTTTTTGATAATAAAAATTGAATTAAATTAACCATGAATTGAAGTTCATGCAATGAACATCGACTGTGAAGAATCAAAGATTTAATTTGATTTCTCTTGGATACATATTCAAAAGCGTAACTTTGTCGATCTAGATCTAAATTATTGTTATAGAAACCAAATGTACTAAATTGTAATGTATGTAAGTTAGATGTAAAACACAACAACCGAATAAGATCTTTCAATGGTAACCGATACGGTTAAAGAATTATTTTCGTAATTTGTTCCAAAGAAATCATACGATTAAGATTTGTTAGAGTTGAATCGTTCCAATCGCAGGACAGTGTAATTGTCAATTGATTAACATTGGGAAAATAATTCAGATAATTATCTTTTATTTCACTACAAATGTATAGATGGGTAACTGAATCAAAATCTTCTTCTTGTTGACGGGTACAAAGTTGTTCATCTGATGTCGAACAATATATATGATCTGTTCTTCTAAAAGACAGAAAAAGCTACAATATTTATTTATCATTCGAATCAGGTGAGACTCTATTTGATAGGAGTTAATTTATATTTACCGGTACGGAGTAGCCGATTAGAGAATTCCTATATCCATTTGTGATCTTCAATTATGTTGATGTGTAAAAAAAAACAATTTTCCTCAGTCTAAAACGACAAACTGAATTGTTTGATTATATCATGTTTATTTCTAGGGTGTGGGTGTAGGTGTAGGTGTGGGTTTGGTTCTTCTCTTCATGTACACTCACACCCATCCCACACACTCGATTCATCTGAATCACACATACACTCTCCGCTTATTTCTTTCTGTGATGAATTAAAAAAGAAGATGAAAACTATATACACAAATGCATAATCCTCGTCATTGTTTTCACATTGGAATTCGAAGTATAAATGTTATCAACATAAACATTTAGTTTTGTGTAATCAGAACGCATAAAACAATGTCTCAACTATCCTAGCTTTATCTTTTTTACCCAGTCGAACCACACACCACAGATCAATAGCGTTATTATTTGCAATAATAAGATAATGCCTCTTGATGATAATTGTCAGAATCAGTCAACGACTGAGAAGATGAGCTAGAGCTAATAGGCTCTTTGACGTCAAAGTATGAATATTTTTTATGAGCCATGCAATTACAATACAAAAAATACAGCCGCGCCTATTCTTAAAAACAATTTGGCAGCTCCAATTAAAGCGTATATGTACTATGCAGAATGTCAAACCATTGAAGAATTAGAAGCAATACAAAATGATTCACGTCGATTTCGTTTGGAATGCTTCATGATACGTGAGCGACTATCAGGTGTAACGCCAGAACTTTTAAATTCACTCGATCGCTATGCTTGTAACTGTGTAATTGAGTTCTCACATGCTCTACAAATTTACTCGCATGCATGTTATCTCAGATTAAGCGCACAAATTGATCTAGACAAACTTGCACTGAGTCTAGAGAAATGTATGATGTTATGTATCAACTAGCCGAGTACAATAGGGTAGAATAAATTCCATTTTCTACATTTGCATCAATATTCAAGGCAGCCATAGTTGAATTTATAAAATACAGAAATTTGATGGTAGCAAACCCAGGGAAAATAAGATATTCTCCTGCAATGGTAGCCTTCAATTACGATTACCATCTAGAATACGATTCGGATGAACGGGTCAATATCATTTTTGAGCTTCTATTCATTGCAACAAAAGTAAGAAAGACAAAAATTTTTGCTTTTTACTGGAATCAGCAAGACAAATTTTTATTAATTCATTATTTTATTGAGTCCCGCCTATAATTACATATCTAGTTCTAGGAGTACATTAATATCCTAAACTCATGAGAAAACAATGGCTTATTACGCAGTCATGTTTTCTATCTAGCATTTATATAATGTTCGAGATAAGTAAAAATTTTAAATCAATAACAGTATAAGAAAAACATGAATAAACATAAAAAGGCTCTTCGATTTCGTTGAAATACTATTTTAACTGCGATTTCAGTAGAGTCGCAGCTCTTAATATTCATCTACTTCCTTCTTGATTATGTAATACAGTTTCTAAATATTTTTTTAAAATTTTATTGCTTTTAGGTCTTAGCGGCAAGTGAAAAGGTAGATCAACGAAAAAAAGCTATTTATCAATTGGTTAATTAAGATGTCGTTGAACATTTTATCTAATCTTGAACCACGGTATGTTCGAACAGATATCTTAAGAATTATATGTAACTCGATTACAATTGGTATTTCTTGTATTCTATTAAATCTAATAGCATCTAACAAAACATATCGAACAGTATCAATGTTATTAATTGTGAATACATATCTCAGTGAATTAATTTGTGCATGTATTTTATTAAGTATAACAATATTTGTATTACGAAATGATATTAAGCAAATTATATATGAAGATTTACTTTCTGCTTTTCGTAGTTATTTCTTATCTAGTGTTTCAATCCAACTGGCATATTCAGTATCTGCAGTCACAGCAAGTAGGTTGCCCTATAGTCTCACGCGGTTATTTCTTGTCGTATATATGTGACATAGGATTATTCAAGTATAATATATAAAGAGGTTAAAAAATATATATTAACGTTAGTATTACCGATTTTGCTTCAAAAAAAGACAAAAGAACAAAGTATTGTGAATATGAATAAAAATGTCATATGCAGCTTTAGAAAACGAATACATTTTGTCCTTTTAATATTACATATTTAGGAAATTTGTATTGCTTTCCCTAAAAAAACGACCTTGCGCCGCTACTGGTCGTCACTAGTTCTCTTTTCTTTTCCTTCATTTGTTTGCGAACAAATGAAGGAAAAGAAAAGAGAAAGATAGATCTATCTTTCTCATTTCTTTTCGTCCTACTCATTTTTTTCTTTCCGTCCGCCTCATTATTTTTCTATCGCGGTTGCCATATTTCTTCCTCGTCTCGTCTGATAAATTCTTTTTTTCACTCGTCTCTGTATTCATGACCCCGCCGCCTTACATCACAGGAAAAAGAGAGAAAAAATGAACATTAGTTTTCGAATGTTTGCTCAGTCTCATTCGTCATCGGTGAGTGAAAAGGAATAGATTGCTTTGTATAAGTACTGGTTTTGTTAAAGAATTTATGTGACGAGAACATCTTTTGTAAATTTATTTGATCAAATAGAAGGTTTTACAATGAAACAATGCTATTATCGTGTCTATTTCATTGATTAAAGTTATGATCGTTCTTCTTCAGGGCTGGAGAAAGACTTGGACAGATTACCTGAATAGCTGCTTGAGCATCTGTAATATTATTATAGTTTTCCTTCGTACAGATGATCACAGCAACCTTGCTCACTTTTCTCTGATTGTTGATTTCGATTGACACCTTGTGTTGCCGTTGTAAAGCTTCAATCATATGGCCGTCAGGTCCAAACAGATTAAATAGATCATGTGGAGCAATAATATAGGCCTTGTGAGTATATGCAGTGCTTGGTAAGATAACCTTAGAATGAATCCAATCGACATCGATTTTTAATCGTTGAGCTGGTTCCAAACCTAATAACACTCGAGGCGTATGTTTAAGTTCATGGACTGGTACTGCTATTTGTTTTCCACAAAAATCAATTATTACAGGTCCAAAGACGGTTACCTCCATCTTCTTTCCATCGAGTGGTGATTCAATTTCAATTGGTGAGCCTATTGTCACTAATTTCAGTTTTTGAATGTATTCTGGTGGTAATCCGAGTTCGGACGAACCTGTATCCAACTCAGCTACTGTTTCAAGACGACAGACATCAGATTCAGGCATCATTCCATTTTGAGATTTCCATAGTTGATCCGCATTGATCAATACTATATCACAGCTTATCCAGCGAGTAGCAGCAGATCCGACCTTTGACATGGCTTAACTAGAAATAGAAATATAGCAGTTTACATAATTATAAATAAGATACTTTTCAATTTAAGATTTTAAGTTCAAATTAATCCATTAGATTTCATTTAATAATTGACTATAGGAAATGCAATACACTCTGCTTAAAGGAAAACTGTCTTCGATCGTACTCAATCTCAATTGTCTTAGAAAAACAAATCTGAAGAACTTCACTGCAAACAGTTTTGAAAATATTAAACTTTCAACTTTTCAATGATTTCTTTTTATAAAATGTCCTTGAATATAATGATAGTTCAAAACGATAACATATGTTACACAAATGTAATTATATCTAAATTAAGTTGATGGGTCGAGTTGGTTTCTTTTGCAGATTTAGACGTCATCAAACTACAAGAACCGAAATATTTTCGATAAATAATCGGCTCTGTAATTATTTTCTGATTTTGTTTAGTGAAGCAAGAGGTCACTGATTGCATAAGCGACGAATTTTACGTGCGAAAACGGGAAAAGATATGAAATGGATATACGTTTGATTAAAAGGAAGTTTAGTAGATACTTCTAACTTTTGCTTGCATACAATCATTGATGATTCGTATCTATCGTAAAACTAACTATAAAAGATAATATCATAATAGCTTGTTTTTTCAAATTATGATTTTATGGACTGTTTAATAGTACTATTTTCGACTTTAACGCCGATATATAGTCATTTCAAATCTCATACTGAAGATATAAGTTAATTAAGTAACTATTGACCTATTAAATTTGATGAGACTAGAAAACGCGCATAGTAAAGTTCATCTACACCGATTATTCTTGTCAAATGATGAATACAATATGGGATTTTTAACCTTTGATAGTGAAATTTTAGGAAAATTAATTACAACTTGCAATCCAAAATTTTACGGAAAATATAAAGCCTATGAAGAATTAGAATGTCGTTTATTTTCCGCTGAAACATGTTCCTCTGCTTCTTACTCGATTTCTAACCTTAGTGGTAATTGCGTTGAATAAAAATATCCCCTCTGAATGATCTTTTGAAAGTAATTACCTTCTATTTATGTTGAGGAACTGTACTTTTCGTTACAAATTTTGTTTACATAAAACAGTTGCGTCTAACTATTCGTACATTTCTATCGTATATCTTGTGATCCACAATAATTAGAATGAATTTATAACTAGTTTAAAGTCATCAAAAACAAAACGGACTAGCCATCATGAAGATAACAGTTGGCGAACCTTATGCCAAAAAATGTATGATCATCGTACATATTTGCTTCAGTTTAGTTGTGCAACAATAGTGTATCAATAGTGGCACTATAGTTTTTTGTTTCTATTTTAAACTGATTATGAACTTTTTCATCTCTTGACATCGAAGACTTAAAGATGTACGCCGCACGTTTTTAATTCTTAATCACGAGGTGCCTGCTAACATGCAAACAATATATATTCTGTATACTTGAAATTAACAAATTTCCTTATTTGTAATAGTTTTGAATGGTATCCGCTTTTCACAAGTTCATATCTGAGAATTTCTCATTGAATTGCAACGAAAAACAATTGAATTCATCGGGTGAATTTTCTTTCCAGCCTGCTTTGTTTCGAAATGAGTATAACAATGAATCTGTCTCAAACGGTAGATTTGAAGAATATATGTGAAATTTTAACTAATTGAGAACAAAAATAATATGATGCGTTTTTTGTCTGCAGGACCTTTGTTCTGCTTGTGTAGCAAGAGAGAGAGCAAGGTACGAATAACTGTATCTAAATGTCTGATTTTAGTTTTATACTCCTAAAAAGTGTTTAACACATTGATTTATTGATTACTTTTTTTTCTATGTTTGTTTCTAACAAAGTGTATATGCGTCTATCGATCCTGTTAAAACGCATGAATACATAAGTCTTTTAGGTTTACATCTTCTTGTTGCTGAAAGAATCAAGTCTTCGTCTATAGACATTCTTGACACTCAGTTATCGAACAACGTAAAATATATGAGACTTTTTACATTTCAATGTATTACGGTGCAATTTATAACGATAGAATTCGCAGCGAATTAGCAATTCTATGATAATAACAAACACAGATACAATGAAGTATACGTTGATCATTGATTGAACAGAATATTATTTTTGTATGCGCTCTATAACAAACAAGTATGCTACAGAAGAAAAACATAACTGTCCAATCCTGTCCCCCATTACATAACTATATACTTTATAGGCACATGTCCCTTTTAGTGAGTACAAGTTGAAAATGTAGGATTGACGACGATAGGCTACTCCGTGTTCTTCGATGATGCTTCAGCTGTTGTCTTATTGAGGATAAGAAACCGATAGAAAAGAAACGATCGTTAGGAGAAATCATTTTACAGACAAATGATAAAAATTGACAAGATAGTGTTTTAATCAAATGAAAAACTAAACGATCAAACGTATTGATTTAGATTCATTGTAGTAATTGTTATGATACGGTATCATGTACGAAGTCGACTTCGATCTTCAAATCTCAAATCTACGTGAAGAAGCATATCTCAGTGCTGAAAACATCGGTCGCGTACAAATTTCACGTGTTGTCATCTTGGATGGCGTTCGTCAATTACTGATCAATCGTTTCATGCGTGATCGTCTACATCTCAATGTTGATATCGGTCATATGTCGTTGTGTAACATTGGACCAGGCAATTTAGATTTTCTACCGAATCCTAATCTTTATGAATCATTACAAGATGTTGTTCTACGTCAATATCAAGGTGACAAATGGGAAGGCTACTACTATGTCACACCAATATTCGTACCAAATCTTCCATGGGATATTGTACTTGGATCTAATCATTTTTATCGACTCGGCGTAGAGTGGAATAGTGAGATGAAACAACTAGTACCATTGACAATTCAGCGTCCTATTTTTCGTCCGCGTGTCTTTCCATCTAGACACGAAAGAAGAGCAACCCAAGACTTTCTTCGACAATTACTATAAACAAAAAATTATTTCTGGTATTACCACTTCATTCTTCTTATATGATTGACTTAGCTTATGATTTGTCATTTTGATACTATATTGTCTTGTTTTTTTTGTGGTATTGTGAAATATACAGATACATACTCTCAACAACTAGTTGAATATAGTTCATGTCTAACGCTTACAACATTGACTATTTTATTAATATTTCATCAGGGATAAACCCTGTAATTACGAAGTTCTTTTTATAAGGTACACTATGAAATGGTTGATAATAGCTAAAGTGAAAAATCTCTTGATTTGTGACAGTGGTTTCGAGGAAACAAAGATAACATATGTTAACATGCTATAATTTATTGCACCAACACCAACAATGACATAGATGCTCTAGAAGGCATAAATCTACTAAAAATCAACGTACATGTACAAAAGCTCATTGCTATATACGGTAACGCAGACAAAAGGACTCTTTTGATATTCGAACATCGTCGAAAAGAATAAAAAATTTGACGAATATGCCTAATTACTGCATATAACATATGTTATTTTTTGTTTTTTCTAAGAAATTGTTGAATTTAATCACCTTAACATATACGCAAAATCAACAAAGTTATTTTTATCTCTATATCTTTTTGAATAATTACATATTTCGTCATTTCGTATCTAGTACTTCTGTTTTAACATTAAGAAAATGATGTCACTAACTCAAAAATTCCTGTAGAACACTTCATGACTTTGGATTCTTAAATGAAGTCGTCGTTTTTTAAGATTTATTATCGATAAAATATATGTGTAACATATTGGATAGCGCAATTATTTTGACTCATTCGTCATACCTGGCCTCCGATTGCACTTTTTAAAAATATAGGAATCCTTAGAGGATCAAGGTTGTCAAAAATATAGGATTTTCGATAAAAAATGGCAAAAAGAGAGGACATTTTATACACCTTTTCTGTTCAATTGTTTTGGCGTTTTTTAACTGTTCTGCTTGAAAGTCGTTTGAATAAAGTTGTTATCAACAGTTCAACCGTAGTCAAGATCCTTATGCAATTTTTTCTACTGAAATAAGCCGCTAATTCGAGGATCGTTATAAAAGTTTTTCACAAATCGATAAATAACAATAAAGTAGATCATAAGCTTTGAAAACACAAATGCTATTTTTCATAATAAAGAGAGACATTTCAGATTACGGACATGAGTTCGCAAAAAAAAATCTCAACCTAATTTTATTCTCCTGATAATCAGCATTCATCGCTTACTATTTGCCACAAGTTTATTTTATATTTTATCATAACTCAATTTTTTCTGGTAATAAATAAGTAATTATAAATGAAAGATGCATGTACATAGGATGGTGTAAAATTTGACGGGCTTTCAGAATATGTCGTTACTTTTAAAAAAATATGTTCTTTTGGATATATATATACAGCTTTTATGTCTAACTAAAACTTCACAAAAATAGCCCAAAACTGGTACATGATCACTTTGTGAATGTTTTTTTTTCTTTTGAACTATTTTGTATTTTGTACTTATTATTAAACAAGTTCTCAGTCAGCCCACTAAATAAGCGAAAGGAAAAATACTATTTAAAAAACAAATGTCACTATATAGTACAAGAATTTGTCCAAAACACATGATTATACACATTAAAAGTTTTTTTTTTCGTCTAAAGGCAATAGCAAAATTAAGAGGTTTTTGGAAATTTTCTACTTTC